>PITA01012467.1:0-61783 GCA_004023965.1 Spilogale gracilis | reverse complement strand
GGGCGGGGGCGGGGGCGGGGCCAGGGCCCGGAGTGGGCGGGGCCGGGGCCGGAGTGGGCGGGGCCGCGCGCACTCACCGGTGGTACGGCCCGACGCGTACAGGGACAGCACGGCCTGGATGGCCACGTACATGGCGGGCACGTTGAAGGTCTCAAACATGATCTGGGTCATCTTCTCGCGGTTGGCTTTGGGGTTGAGGGGGGCCTCGGTGAGCAGGGTGGGGTGCTCCTCCGGGGCCACTCGGAGCTCGTTGTAGAAGGTGTGGTGCCAGATCTTCTCCATGTCGTCCCAGTTGGTGATGATGCCGTGCTCGATGGGATACTTCAGGGTCAGGATGCCTCTCTTGCTCTGAGCCTCGTCGCCCACGTAGGAGTCTTTCTGACCCATACCCACCATGACGCCCTGCGGAGCCGAGACACCCCGCCCACGTTACCTCGGCTCAGAGTGGCGCGGGGCGCGGCTGCACGGGGACCCCAGCCCGGCTCCCTCCGCCGAGCAGCAGCCTGACCTGGTGGCGAGGGCGGCCCACGATGGAAGGGAACACGGCCCTAGGGGCGTCGTCGCCGGCAAAGCCGGCTTTCACCAGGCCGGAGCCATTGTCGCACACGAGGGCGGTGGTCTCGTCTTCGTCACACATGGTGTCTGGTTTCTGCAAAGGACAGGAAGGCGGTGGAGACACGCGGCGCGCCAGCACGGGGGGGCCCCGCTGGCCCGAGAGTCCCCCTCCCCGGGGACCGACGGACACCCCCAGTCCGTAAGGGCACTCAACCAGCCAGGGGAGCAGCCCAAGGAGCCCATCCCGAGCTTCGCTCCCCAGGCTCAGGGCTGCGCTGCGACGGGGAGAGGGGCACAGGGTCGTCGCGTGCACAGGAGAACTTCTCCACCCGGGCAACCCAGGCACCAGGGTCCGCCGAGGCTTCTCTGCCTTCGCTGGAGGCTACCGGCGCGGGCGCCGAGAGCCAGGCGCTGGCGCCCACCCTCTCCGCACCCTCACCTAGGAGGTGAAGGCCGGCGGTGCCTGCTCGCTGGGCAAGCGTGCGGGTGCAAGGACATGCCCATGGGGAGAATGGCTCATTCCGGACCCTCGTGACATTCCAGGCTCAGAATAAAGGCACCTTTTTGCCCGATGGCCAACCCAGAGAATAGGGGCCGCTCCTGCTCTTTGGCTCTGGCCTTCTTTGGGAAACGTATTGCCCTCGGAACGACTAAAGCAGAAGCTTTAATCTACCTGGCACACACTAAACACCCAGAGGGGCTGGGGATTAATTTGGAGACGTTTCCAAAAACTGATTGTGTCCTGTCTCCTCTATAAAGCGCGTTTGTCTCTAAGGACCAAGACGCAGGGGGCAGAAAGTAGGCCTTGGGGCTGATCAAACGAGTCGGTTGGGTTCCGCCCCAGAGTTCTCCAGGCTCCCCTCAGTGGTGCCCTGTCACCTTGTCCCCCTGTCCTATTGTTCTCCTGTCCCCGTCCCGTCCCCCACTCCCACCCTACCTAGGCGGGTGGCTACACCTGCTGCTCTCCGGCTCGGGCCCCTGTCGCCGCGGGAGGGAAGCGAAGCTTCTCTGGGCGCTGTCCGCTGTGGTGGCCGCTGGTCCTCGCGCTCAGGTTTTATATAGCCCACGGGCGCCACCGGCCCCCCCCCCTCCGCGCCGCCCCGCAGGAATGTCGCTCCCTTTCTCGAGCCATATTTGGGTGTTGGGCACTAGAGCCCCCTCCCCCAGCCAGCTCGCGGCCTGGGCCCCCGCCCGGGTCCCCTGTGCTGACCAAAGAAGGAGCGGCCTGGCCGGAGCCCAGGTAACGCGGGCCGGGCCGTATATGGAGCGTCTCCCCGGCCGGCCGGCCCCTCCCGACCCCGCCCGGTTGCCCGCCCGAGGGGATGGGGTGTGCCGAGGGTCACCACGCGCGCCAGTGGGTGCGTGTGTGCGCCTGCGCTCCCGGAGCTGCACCTGTCCGCGAGGTCTCCCCAGCCCGTCCGCTCTCCCCGCACCGGGCGCTCCGGTGGGTGCCTCCCACATCTCAGCCCTTCTTTGGGTTTACCCAGACCCGCAAAACCCCACGAGTGGCTCCGGGAAGGAGGGGGCCGTGTCCTAGTGCTGGGACAGAGAGGACGGGGGCAGCAGTCACACCCGTTGTCCCAGGAAGGGAAGGAAGAACACCCGCCCCCGCCAATGAACCTCATTTCTCCCCCTCCACCCCTGAGCCCCCCAGCTCAGAGGGCTGACCTAGGTCGGCCCCCGCCCCCCACCGCCGAGAGGGCCGCCGGCGGCGGGAGGACGCGCAGCTGTCGCGGGCCAGACAACTGGCGGCGGGAGGAGAGGACGGAGAGGCGGGGAGGAGGAGGAGCAGGGCTCCCGGGGACAGCCCGGCTGGCGGCTCTGGCAGCGCCGGGCACAAAGCCAGGGGACCCGACCCGTTCGCCTCAGTGACGCTCAGCGCACCTCGGGGGTTAATGAAGGGATCTGTGGGGGCGTTCTTTCCTCCGGGCCGACCTGCCCCAGGTTGGGTGGGCCGAGCTCAGCCCCCAAGCCCCCCCTCCCTGGTGGGCCAAGAGTGGTCCTGTCCTGGGACTGAAAGGCCAGGGCCATGACACGGTGGTGGAATGGGTGCCGCGCCCTAAGTGAAACCTCGCCTGACCTTCCTCCCCGTGAGGACAAGGACATTGCACTCTAGGATAGGTAGCAACTTTTCCTTCTGCAAAGGCTGAACAAACTCATCTTTATATTTAGAGGATGATGCCTTGCCAAGGCCCGGCTGCTCCCCAGTCCACCTTGGAGAGTCCCCATCTACCAGAGGCTGAAGAGGTTCTATTTATACCACTGATACATGGGGATATGCCTTCAACTTTTCTAGAAGGATTTGGATCTACTTATGGTAACGCGGAGTGAGGGTCAGAGGAGGTTATCCAGTTGGTGCCGGTCTCACATTTTCTCTTTTTTCGGCAGGGGGTGGGGGGCCAGCGCAGTGCTAAGGCTGCTGCAGAAGGCACAGGGAGACACAATCTTCTGCGATGAACTCAGCGACATGCTCTGAGGGGTACATTAGGGACGCGGTACAAGCCAGAATGGAAGCATTCATTTTTCTGATGTGCTTAAGTGCTCCCAAAATAGTTGCGATGCACATTTGGTAGTGTAACTCAGCAACTGGGACAGGTGTGGATTCTCTGGAGGAGGGCCATGAAAGCACACGGAACCCTGCCCTGCAGCCCACATCATGGTAGCTCTTCCTAAAACTGTCAGTCAACTAAAACAGTTTGGTTAGAACGAAGCTTATGCAGTGGAGACAAAGGGTCAGCTAAAAGCTACTGTGGTTTCGTATTGAGCTTTTTCAATTATCATAGAGAATAAGTGACTAACAGAACTACATTTCATTTTTAATGCCGCATGTCCTGCTGTCGTGGGTAGTGAGGAGACTAGAAAAAAAGATAAACAAACCGGCAAATGCGGGGCGCCTGGGTGGCTCAGTTGGTTAAGCAACTGCCTTCGGCTCAGGTCATGATCCAGGAGACCGGGGATCGAGTCCCACATTGGGCTCTCTGTTCGGCAGGAAGCCTGCTTATCCCTCTCTCACTCCCCCTGCTTGTGTTCCCTCTCTGGCTGTGTTTCTGTCAAATAAAAAACAAAACAAAACAAAACAAAAAAATGGCAAATGCACTGCAGCTACAATATAAACAGAAAAGCTTAAATTTTGGCCTGAAAATAGGAAGAATATCTAAGAATCTGGTATTTTATTTTTTAAGATTTTATTTATTTTTATTTTAAAGGGGAACGAGGTTGTCAATATTTTCCAAAATTCTTGCTCAGTGCAGTTCTCTCTCTTCTATAGCAAGCTTTTCTAAGCCCAGAGTCTATGAGCTTCAAACACAGAAAGTCATGAAGAAAACACTCAGGAGAGAAGAGACTGCTAGTACAGCAAACCTTGGTGACAGGGGGCCTGAGGACACCCGGCCAGACATCTGCTTTCTGCCCAGGGTTGGAGCTGTTTAAATAATCTGACAGGTCACTATGGGGCCACCCAGTCCCATTGTGGTCTTGTTGAATTCTCACTGGCCTACGGAACAGACCTCAGGGGCGAGTGGAAAGACTGTCCCCACGCATGTACACTTCTGGGGAGCACACCAGTGCCCCGCACTCACCTGGCAAGCGGGTGACTGCCAGCCATGTAGGGTGTGCTCGAGAGTGCCTGCTCTGCTCACGGCCCTCGGCCCAGGCCCCCCAGCTGCTGCTCAGCTGTGGGCTCACAGCTCCCTCTTCCGCAGCCCTACGCCCTGAGCTCCTCACAAATCTGTAGCCCCACTCTCACCGGGTCTAAGCCTCCTGTCGTTTCCTATTGATTCAAATATGAATTCAGGGGCGCCTGGGTGGCTCTGCCCATGGACGACCTGCCCTCAGCTGAGGCCATGATCTGGGGGGGGGGTCCCTGCTCAGTGGGGAATCTGCTTGTCCCTCTCCCTCTGCTCCCCGGCCCCCCTACCCATTCTCTCGCTCAAAAAAAAATCTCAAATGTGCTTTCATATTGTTAAAACCATACAGGCTTCTAAGGACTCCGAGGTAAACAAGACAGGTACTAGTCATTCACTTTTCAGTCAGAAAAGCAAGGCTCAACGAGCTAGACACCTTCCCAGGTCACACAGCCTGCGCCTGGGTGACCCCCACTGGGAATAGTCAGGGCGGGGCGGGGGCTGCTTGCTACCTTCCTTTAATCCTCCCCACATGTGGTTTGGTTCTGGAAACATAACAGATCTTCAAGGGTTCTTTTCTGAGGGGCGGAAGACATCCTGCAATGAACTCACGGCTTCTGCCTTGGCCATCTCTACTGGCCTCGGTTCCACTCGAGCCATCAGCTCTCTACCCCCCACCCCACCCCCCCGTCCTAATATGCAGCCTCATAAGTGGGTCAGAAGCTTGCACTTTGCAGGAAAGTATTTCTGGGTGTACCCTCCTCCCATTCTGACTGGCTATGTGACCATGGGCACCTCACTTCAAGAAAGACTCCATATTCTCAACTGAGGATACTACCTACTCCTAAACACTGACTTGAAGATTAAAACCAGGTCAGTGCCTGGGACATAAACACCCAATAAACAGCAAAATCTCTCTCCTCTGAGTGTTTGCAGGAGGTGAGGGGGTGAGGGATAGAAGAGGGGACCAAAGGACATTCAAAATTATTACAGCTGTTTGCTAAATATGTCAGCATCATCACAAACAGGAAGTCATGTGATTTTACAGGAATTTGGGGTGCACACAGATTCTGGCACAAAGATTCCCTCTGGTATTATCTAAAATGGCAAAAGTTTACTTAAAAAAAACCCAACCCAAACCCAAACCATTAACTCAAGTGTTCAGATCGTTAGGAGGCAGAGAACCATTAAACAAAGCATGGTACAGCCATGTGGTCAAGGGTCATGAAGTCATTAAAAAGTCAGATCTTGAAAAATTGTGAAGACATGCATTTTTAGGGGCGCCTGGGTGGCTCAGTTGGTTGGGCAACTGCCTTCGGCTCAGGTCATGATCCCAGAGACCCGGGATCGAGCCCCACATCGGGCTCCCTGCTCGGCGGGAAGCCTGCTTCTCCCTCTCTCACTCCCCCTGCCTGTGTTCCCTCTCTCGCTGTTTCTATCAAATAAATAAAATCTTAAAAAAAAAAAAAAGATGGGGCGCCTGGGTGGCTCAGTTGGTTGAGCGACTGCCTTCAGCTCAGGTCATGATCCCGGAGACCCGGGATCGAGTCCCGCATCGGGCTACCTGCTCGGCGGGAAGCCTGCTTCTCCCTCTCTCACTCCCCTTGCTTGTGTTCCCTCTCTGGCTGTGTTTCTCTCTGTCAAATAAATAAAATCTTTAAAAAAAAAAAAAAAAAGATATGCATTTTTAAAGGAGGGGAATTGTTTCTTGGAGGTATGAAAAAAAAATTTTAAATTAGGCATTACAACGATTTGGGGCCTCCAGAAGCACAGCACATATAAAAATATACAGTGCGACTGCAGTATTAAATTTTCCCGAGGAGGGGGTTGGGGGTGGTGTGATTAGGACAAAACTGTCTAAAAAGGGTCCTCAGAAATGACAGGAGGAAAAAGACTGGGAAACACTGGATTAAGGATACATGGAGATGCTCACAAAATACACTACACAATACGCAGTCCCAAACTGTCCAAGATGCATTCCACTTTTTAAAAGTTCATTTAAGTGATCTCTACACCCAACCTCGGGCTTGAACTCAGGACTCTTGAGATCTGGAGTTGCATGCTCTTCTGACTGAGCCAGGCAGGTGTAAGACACATCTCAAACTGGTAAGTGAAGCTATTTCTGCCTGGTGGGATTCCAGGGCTTTATCTTCTTCCATATACTTTTTTAAAAAATAGGTTTCCCGTTTTCTACAGTTGTTTTTTTTTTACATTTTGGAATTAATTAGGGCACCTGGGTGGCTCAGGCGGTAAAGCTTCTGCCTTCGGCTCAGATCACAGTCTCAGGGTCCCAGGACTGAGCTCTGTTTGCGCCGGGCTTGCTGCTCAGTGCGGAGTCTGCTTGTCCCTCTGCTCTTCTCCCCTCATACTCGATCTCTTAAATAAATAAAAATCTTTAAAAAAATTTTTAGGATTAGACAAAAATTTTTTAAATTGTATTTTGGTATTTAACGAGGGGATTTTACATAGAAATATTCTCTTTGAGGGGCGCCTGGGTGGCTCAGTTGGTTGAGCAACTGCCTTCGGCTCAGGTCATGATCCCGGAGACCCGGGATCGAGTCCCACATCGGGCTCCCTGCTCGGCAGGAAGCCTGCTTCTCCCTCTCTCACTCCCGTGCTTGTGTTCCCTCTCTGGCTGTGTTTCTGTCAAATAAATAAAAATCTTAAAAAAAAAAAAAAAAGAAATATTCTCTTTGGGCATTCTCCAGATTAAAGGTCCAAGATTACACAGGTGGGATCACGTTAATATTTCTGCAGTTATCGGCCTCAACGTGTACAAGTATGCTGGATTACAGCAGATTAAGAAGTGAGTCTGACGACACTATGGTGTGGCTTTCCTTCCATTCCTGTCCCTAGAGAAAGCAGTCGGCCACAGAGGAGAAACGTGGCCTCGTGTGCCTGGTGGGCAATGCACTTCAGGATTCTGACTCAGACCCTGAAGTGAAAGAAACAATCCAGTTTTGAAGTTTTCTTCAAAAACGAAATCCCACAATGGAGGGTATCAGTAGTCTTTCATTTCACTGGGGTTTCAGCAAGTCTCTTATGTAGATCTCCAGTTCTGCCTTCATCCTTGACACAGTCACGTTTTTGTTTTTTGTTTTTTAATTCATTTGAGAGAGAGAAAGAGAGAGCACAAGCAGGGGGAGAGACAGAGGGAGAAGGAGAAGCAGGTCCAGGACCCTGAGATCAGGACCTGAGCCCAAGGCAGACACTTAACAGACTGAGCCACCCAGGCGCCCCTTTCGCACACATTCTGAAAACAAATAACCAGCACACAAAGCTGGTGGCTCACTTTGAAAAACACATCATTTCATTTAATCAAGGCTGCAGGCTGTGACTTAGAGAAAAGCAAAGACAGGAGTGAAAAAAAAAAAAAAAAACCTTTCCCAAGTTAGTAAAATTTCTCTTTCCTTAGAAAACATGCTCACCTTTAAAATGTGTCTTTATCAATTACTCAATTTATATAAAAATCAATTCTTTGATAAAGACTATGTTGTAAAATTTTAACAATTTGGAAAAATCATTCAACACCTTAGGCCTTAATTTTACTATTACTGTTACTAATTTTTAAAAATCCAACCATTTCGGTGCTAGGCTACTGAGGGCAAGGCAGAGCTAGAAGAGTGAGCCTTCCCCTCTCTCAAATTAAGATGACCGGGCATCACAGTACTGCGAGATCACGCCATCACAGAGGCCGGGGGACTCAGAGCGGCTTTCCTGTCCCACTAGGGGTTACTAGATTTGCGGCAGCATGTCTGAAGGGGGCACAGTCCTGCGTCCCCAGAGCACATTATTACTGAAAAGGATCACACAGCTAAGAACTGTTAATGTCTGTGAAAAACCAAAGGCATGTCCTGTAAGATGAGAATTTAGCGATTTCTTATGTGCCATCTGACGATGTCTTCCTAACTTCCCTTTGCACCCTTGAGTAAGTTCTAACTTGGACCCTGATGCTGGCCCCGCACACAAGTTGCAAAAAGAAAAAGACAAGGCTGCTGGGTCTTTCCTCTGATTCAATATGATGAGCTCCATTAACCTCTTCTTGCTGACGTGTTCAAAGGCTGGACTGGGAGCCTAGAGGGGAAGAGGGCGCAGACGGCTGTACTTTGTGAAACCAGGAACAGGCCTCTCTTTGCCATATTTAACTTCTGACCTTTTCAGCTGTTGGAGCAAGTTGTTTATTGGGCATTTAACTGGGCCAAAATCTGAATATGCCAGCACCTCCCTGTCCAACCTCTGGTCTTTATTTAAAGCTGATAAAAACTGAGTAATGACACTGGTCAGAACCACGAAGCTCTGAGAACCACGACTTTTCAGTAAATCAGACGCCTAAGAAAACCTATATGGCTTCTAGCGTAACACATGCAGCTAACTGAATCCCCTCACTGAAAGCCTGTAGCAACATGAATACTAGAAACTTATTATATGGTAACTGACAGATAAAACACTTACGGGTCTTGTTCAGTCCTCTCATTAACACTCAATCATTCACGCAGAAATATTCAGGATTTTCCCAATGAATTAGTCAGTTCTCAGGCTCACACGAATTTCACACCTCGTTTAGTCTTTTGGTCGGACAACAAGGCAGCAAAGCTGACGTGCACCTTCCTACGTATTTCCCAGCAGCCCGAGCACAGCACACAGCGAGGCTCCAGGCCCGCTTCGGTGCAGAGGCCCCGCCGTTCCAGAGACCGTCCACGCAGGCTGCCCTGCTTCGTCACAGACACTGAAGCTGAGAAGGGCTTTGGGCACGCAAGTAGCCGGAGCCAGAGGAAGAACTCCAGAACTCCCGACAGAATGAGAACAGGAAGAAAGAGTTGCAAGCATGGGAGTAACAAGCGCTACATTTTAGATGGAAAAGGGAGGAGAGAAAATATCTTGTAAAAAAAAACTAAAACTACAGTCAGTCACACAGTTGTTTTGTGGCAGCTTTCAAAGAAAGTATGCAAGTTCAGCAATACATGCTATACAACTGCGCACATTTTTAGGCGTTTAAGGCCCAAGGTTTTTATAAAGACGTGCTTCCACAAATTTTCAGGAACAGCGACCATTTTTAGAAAAAGTTACATTTGCCCCAGAACATAATATTCATAGTTTGCCTTCAAAACAAACTCAAAGTAAGGATTAGACTTCAAGCTTCCGAGCTGGTCTGCTTGCAGGAGGTCTCTCACCTCTGGCAGGTACTCACTCAGCCGGATGCCTGGCGACACAAACACAGAACGTCCTTTATTTTCACAAAACTCCCAAATGGATGAAGATGATTAATGATAACAACATCTGTGCTTCTATTTAAAATACAATGTCACTCACTATTGGGAACACTCTGCTCTAAATTCCTTCCGCTGTCAACATACTTGCAGGTCTGAGGACAGACATTCCGACTTACAGGCTGCTGGAGGCTTCCCCCCTAGTGGCCGAACCAGCCACGCTGATCAGAGTCTTTAATAAGACCTGAAATACTTTCATTTTTCTCCACAGCTCCAGTCATTTCTTCAATATGGAAGTTTTAAACTAATAATCACCTGCAAACCCGGATTTCAAACAATCATATATTCAACAATTATATATTCAAGTATTTCAATTATATATATTAAATATATGTCCAATATACATGTAGGGAGATAACAGTAGTACAGTATCATGAAAGCTAGCTCCAGTGTCTCAAAATATGTTACAGTCTGACATGAGACAGGTGAAGAATCACGTCTTCATTAGACCTCTATAAAGCTGGAAAGCCAATGACCACTGAGGAAATGGAACTGTTGGAATCAGGGTCTGTGTAGTTACAAAAAGGTGTGTATAATTTTCTCACTTCATAAAGAAAACAAGACAAAAAATTTCAATTAAAAGAATATTTTATAATTTGTCACATTGGCATAAGGTTCTCAAAATCAAATACTAAGATTTTTTTTTCAATACCCTCAAAGTGCATAGCACCATTTTTTGTACTTAACTGTTATATAATAAAAATCTGGTTTAACAAATGTTATGAGGCTAAATCTGAAAGTTATAGATCATTTACTACAATTAAAACTTTCTTTTTTAAGGATTTTGTTTTTATTTATTTCACACAGAGAGAGAGACAGCGTGAGAGGGAACACAAGCAGGAGGAGTGGGAGAGGGAGAAGCAGGCTTCCCGCCGAGCAGGGAGCCCGAATTTGGAGCTCGATCCCGGGACTCCGGGATCATGACCTGAGCCGAAGGCAGTCGCTTAACCAACTGAGCCACCCAGGTGCCCCTCAAATACTTTCAAACAAAAATCAGGTTCTTTTGTTATAACCTTTCATTATTTCATTTTTAATTTTTTTTATCACAATGAAAAGGCTTAATTAACCTTTCTGTTATTTGCTCCTCTTTGAAAAAAGAATGCACTATTAAATCTGTCATGGTAAGATGATCAAGTATCCCTTTTCCAGAATAAAAGTCCAGGTCAAGGGGTGCCTGGGTGGCTCAGTTGGTTAAGCGACTGCCTTTGACTCAAGTCATGATCCTGGAGACCCCGGATCGAGCCCCACATCGGGCTCCCTGCTCGGCGGGAAGCCTGCTTCTCCCTCTCTCACTCCCCCTGCTTGTGTTCCCTCTCTGGCTGTGTTTCTCTCTCTGCCAAATAAATAAAATAAAATCTTAAAAAAAAAAAAAGTCCAAGTCAATTCTGAGCAAGTTCCAAGTAATCTAGGCAGAGAATTACATTTTCACTGGATCACTTACAAAAGGAGACTAAAACTCTGAAAAGCAACACTGAGACCATCGCAGCTGGGCTGGAAAATAAAAGCTTCCAACATGCAAACGCTCAGAATTTAATTCTGTTTCACCCTAGAAGACTGATCAGTGTGGTTAATTTCACACTGCTTTTCTAAGGGTACCCAAGGGTCCCTCTTCGTGCCCCTGGTTACGCCAGCAATTCTAAAATAGAAGACGGCAGAATACAATCCATTACAGAGGGGCTGGGGCCATGAATCTGCAAAATACTTAAAGGCATTCAAAGGACAAATGTCTACTGAGTGACTACTATGTACCAGGGACTGGGTTCATCGTATTTTATGTCAATTAAATAATGTATATTGCATATATATGTATAAGAAAACTTTCAAATGTGTGTCAATGTCAGTACGATGGATAAAAGTCCTATCCAGTTAGAGGGACTGAAATAACAATAACTTACAACTGTGTATTTTTTTCATTTGGTATAAAACAGAGTACCCTTATATTTGCAAAGATTGCTAAGCCTGTTTTGTACATTGCCTGAATTTAGTATGACACATTTTGATAGAATATTCTATAATAAATATGAGCCACACAGGTATAAAGTGTGCCAAACTGTTCATCTCTAGTCTGACAGTCTCCATATATTAAGCTCCCAATAATATGAAAAAAGGTGAAAGTAAATACAGTTGATCCTTGAACAACAGGGGTTTGAACTGCATGGGCCGCTTACCTGTGAATGTTTTGGTGCAGAACAGTACTGTAAATGTATTTTCTTAATTTCTTCTCTCTAATTCATCTTATCATAAAAATATAGTATATAATACACATGCAGAGTATGTGTTAACAGTTTATGTTATTGGTAAGGTTTCTGGTCAGTAGTAGGCTAACGATAGTGAAGTTTTTAGGGAGTCAAAAGATTGATGTGGATTTTCAACTGTGACGGGGGGGCCACTGCCCCTCATCTGCACACTGTTCAAGGGTCCACTGTATCCCTACTTCACACTGCCCCTGAGAATAGTATTTTATCTATAAAAGCTTCTTTATCTAATTTATTGTGTCTCAATCAGCAAATGGAATTTCGCTATTTTAGGTATAAAACATATGCAAAACATACTCCCTTCTTTTTCTTTTGTTCCTAAAATGAACTGATGTCCAAAATGAATGTGTTAAAAGCATTTTGTAATTTGTACTTCAGTATCATCAGTTATATATCAAAAAGTTATTTCTCATTTATGTTATCATCTCAAATTTTTCAATCTTCACAAGATTAACTGAAAAATTAAAGGAAACGGTCACTTCTATCATACAGATCTCTGGTGTCACAACCAACATCTGATCCATTCCCTGTGCATCCTGAGTCAGCGTGGGGACTTTGCCCGCTGGAGCCCACAGGGTCCACATGGATGGGGACATCACCTTGACACGTGCTCCCACAACTGGGGGAGGAAAGAAAGAAACCCTTCCTTCATTCTAAACAAATCTCTCTAATTCTGAGTACGATACTGTTGAACCTTAAACCGCCTTGGCATTGACACCTTGGCAAATCCCTGTTGCTCTCAGATTTCTAAAGCTGAGGAGTGATGCTATAATTTCCAACATTGACAAATGACTTACCATCTTTTAAAAGTTTCTGTAAGATTTTTACAAATATACTGTCCTTAGATACTTCAATTGGATCATCCTTACCATCTGAACTGGACCAGCTAGAAAACAAAATTGCAATGAGAAGAAAAAGAAATCAGGGGCGGATCTGAAATAAATGGCTTCTGTTTGCTACCGTAGTTTTGTTTTGCTGGTTGTGCAGGGGCGAAGAATCTTGACTTTTGTGATACTGTTTCAAAGTATTTAAATAAGGGACGCTTGAAAGTTGAATATACTTAGAGTCTCTATACTAGATACAGAATGCTACACTCAAGTATTCACCCAACATAACTGTATGTATTTGATGTCAAAACAAAGTAGCAAGCCATCTTCCCCCCGAAATTCTATAGATAAATAACAAATCTGGCAAGAACTCCCAAGTACAATCTTCAGGGCACAGGTAACAGTTATAACATATTGTAACATATTCTGCTTTTCATAAAAGTAAAATAGTACCCAGTATCTATACAATATGTTTTATCTAGCTGAGAATATCTACCGCTGAAACACACACACACACACAGAACCACTGCTTTGTAGTAACAATGAATATATTCCACAATACCTTAAAGTTTGGTTTTTTTTAAATTTTATTTGAGAGAAAGAGAGTGAATAAGCATGAGGTTCCCCTCGGAAGGGCAGAGGGAGAAGCGGACTCCCTACTGAGCAGGGACCCTGACATGGGGCTCAATCCCAGAACCCAGAGATAACAACATGAGCCAAAAGCAGATGCTTAACCGACTGAGCCACCCAGGCACCCCAATACCTTAAAGTTTTTAAATGTGAAGCCACGACAAGGAATTCCAGTCAAATGACAGCATATTTTTTTAAGACTGGGAAGGAGAATCCACTGGGCAGAGCTAGATGCTTCAGAGAGTGACCTCCAAGACCAAATAGAACAACCATTTTAACTATTTGGGAGTGATCAGAGAAAGAAATGCTTTAGTAAAAATAGTTCTACTGCAATTTCTCAGCACCACATAAAAAGGAAAATTATAAGTAGGGAAGGGTGTTAGCACTCAAGTCGAGTTCTCTCAAATTCTTGTCCTGGAAACAACCCAACCCCAGTGATTATTCCCAGTCTTCCCCTGCCACCACCTTTCTTTGCCGCCATTTCCAGGGAAATCTCCCTTTTCAGGAGATGATCACAAAAAAGAGGTCTCAGTAACTTACAGAGTACTGACACTCTAATAAACTTCTTATTTAAAACAAAATGCAGCTTCTTGTTAGGCAGAACTGGCCCAATTTCTGTGACAATAGGGAATATAGGGCGCCTGGGTGGCTCAGTGGGTTAAAGCCTCTGCCTTCGGCTCAGGTCATGATCTCAGGGTCCTGGGATCCAGGCATGAGTTGGACTCTCTGCTCAGCAGGGAGCCTGTTTCCTCGCTCTCTCTGCCTGCCTCTCTGCCTACTTGTGATCTGTCAAATAAATAAATAAAATCTTAAAAAAAAAAAAGGAAACATATATATTTCTGTGCAAACTGACAGTCTAAATTTTAAAATCAAAAGTAGAGGGGCATCTGGGTGTCTTGGTTAAGCATCTGACTCAGGTCATGATCTCGGGGTCGTGGGACTGAGCTCCACATTGGGTTCCACACTGGGTATGGAGCCTGCTTGAGATTCTCTTTCTCCCCCTCTCCCTTTGCACCCCACCCTTGCTCTCTCACTCAAATAAAATCAAAAATAGAGATTTATCATACCAATGATCCCTATGTCCTTAAACTTCCTTAATTATTGAATAAAAAACTTAGATTACTAATGCACACAATAAAATGTTTACAGTTATGTTAGAATACAAAACCATTTGATATATGATATCGTAATCTTCCTAAAGAGCCCTTTTCTAAAACCATAGCTTAGATTCATGCTATAACAACTTACTTATCTCTCTGAAGAGCTTTGCAAAGGATTTCCAGTTTTAGATCACTTATATTTACCTCTTCTTCCTTTACAGTAAAACAAACAAAATCCTCATTAAGTCTTGATTTTAAAAAAATATATGTTTAAATTCAAGTTACATTAACTAATTCTGCATAAATGACTGATTTACTTTAATTCGTAATTTTAAAAAAGTCCCTTTAAGGTATGAATACCCAGAAAAGTAAATTAATAACTGTGTGAGAATCAGTTTCTGATTATTCTGTGATAACCTGATTTTATCAGGAAGCTTGAAAGGGTTAATTTTAAACAAGGTAACATAAACGCAAAATACACTACATTTTAAAAATCTACCAAACTTCTTTCAATTGTGGGCCAACTATTTAACCTACAGAACTGTCATTATAATCTCCACCCCGCCCTCCCAAAGAAGGCTGAGAGGCAGCTCCTCTTAGGGTGAATACTGGGAAGAATAAATTGATAGAGCACTATATCAGATTGAGGAACTAGTAATGACTTAATAATGAAAGAGAAGAGCTGTGTTCTATTCATGCACAGAAGAGGACATCTGGGAATGTGTGAGAATTATGAGGAAAGGATGTCTCCTGACAGCCTTCTCAAGGGCTATACACATTCTGAGAGTTTGGAATAGCTGAACCAGAGTCCTTCTAAATTAATACATTGTCATGATTGGTGAAAAAGGTATTTTTTTTCTTTTATATGTATTCAGTTGTACCAGAAACCAGATATATAAATTGCATATATACATTATACACACACACACACACACTACAAACCTGCCTGTGGCCCCTCGAGCGATCTCACTCACCTCACCAATATACTCCAGCAAGTCCAAAGCCTTCTTGAAATCATACTCGTTAGCTCTCCTGTTTTCTTCACAGATATACAGCTGTGGCAATAAGGTTGAGAATTATTTGAAGTACTCATTTAACCAAGATTAGAGAGATTCATGGAGAAAATATATCATTCTGTCTTTCAAGTAACTCAAAGGTATTTTTACTTTATCGTAAGAAAACTATCATCTTTGGAAATTACACTCCATCTATCCTCATAATAAACTATCTTTCAAAATGTGCCTATGCTCAACAGCGATTAATTTGCAAATCTTGGTGTACATACTTTCACAATATTAGTGAATTCACATTCTCCGGTTCATGACAGTACACATATTTCAGTGTTCTTTTGAGCATATTCTTTGCAATATGCTATATACGGAAAGGCCATTGTGAGCTCAATTACAGGAAATCTGTTACTAGTAATGGCTAAAATTCTGATATTTTTGAATTGTCTTCTTTTTAATAAAATTAGAGCAAATTTAAAGTGATCCTACATCGCTCTTGCATTTGAAACACTTTCTTGAAAGGCAAAGAGAGAAGCAGAGGTAAGGCTACAAGTGTACTTAACAACAAAAGTATCCTACCCAGGCCACAGCCCACAATCCAGCTATGCCCTTAGGAATGTGTTCTGTTCCAGAGGAAGAGGGTAAGGTTGGTACTTCTAGGCTATGAAAATCCAGTTCCTTAAACCATTTTTCTTATGGGAGAACCTAAACTGTCCCTCATGGTACATATCTGTCCTCTGCTGGAAAAGAAAATACACGCACTTTCTTTCGGTCACCTGCATGAACATCTCTAGGAACAGGTGGAGATGCCAGGGAGGCAGAGGCTGGTCCACTATTTCCTGCTAATGTGCATCGTGCTCTCAAGCAGCCTCTAACAACCTATTCTAGGGGAAGGGGAACGTTACCAGAAAAACAGGAAGTGGGAGGAGGACCACTCGTAGGAACCATACCATCTGACTCAAGAAATACCGATGTTGTTTTGAGACTAGGGAATAATGCGAGGATGGAAAAGCACGCACGCTGATGAGCTGAGGGGCAGTCAACACCGGCATCGCACTGAGACTTAGCTGTTTCTCCGCCAGCAGCTGTTCAGGCAGGGTCTCCTGGTGCAGTAGAAAGCGCTCCTGCTCAGCCATTTCTAGAATTCAAAATGAGAGGCAGGGAGGGCAGTAAACTCTTCTGCTCAATCATAAAACAAATCTGAATTTAAAAAAAGGAAAAAAAAGGAGCATGTCCAAAGGAAATCTCATCACTACTTGATGATCTTAAAATGTTATTAATTCTGCTAACTCCTGATTTCTGATGTTAAAACACAGTTACGGTTTGATTCAAATCTTATAAATAATCGGTCACCAGAAACAGGAGAGGACAGAAGAGCTATGAAAATATTCGCTACAGCTTGTCGGAGATGTACAACAGATGGCTATTTCATGAGGCACAAGTCCCTCAAATCAGGGGGTCACCCAGTCCCATTTTATGGTAATTCAGTAACTCCCACCAATATAATCTTTCATTGAGGGAAATGATCTATTTAAAAACCACCATGAGTATATTCCAGGAAAAACAAAACCTGGAAGTTTATAAGCCAAACCTAACAAAGCAATGGTCCTCTCAGCAGGACGAAGTGACGAAGCAAGGCTTACTTGCCGTAAAGCACCCAGGGTGCAGCCCATCCCCAGATTTTGCCGAGGAACATGTGCAGGGCTGCAGGGGAGAAGGAGCGAGAACTGCCATGCAGCCTCATAAACCCAGCGGTCACAGCAAGTACAGTGACCAAAGCACAAATATGCTCATACTGATGTCACTCCACATGATCCTAATTTTATAACAATCACACAAATCATTTTTGTGCAATTTCCACATCTAGAAAAACAGACTGGGAGGATACACAAAATAGTAACAGTAGTAATCTCTGAGGCAGTGAGATTATATAGACAATTTATGTTTTTGTTGTGTTTTTCCTGGTCGTTTATAAATTTCCATAAGGAATTAATCATATAACCAGAAAGTCAGTTATTTTTAAAAATTCTATTAAAAAAAAAATTCTACTCCCTCTGACCAATACACTGCTGACAGTCTGCAGGTAATTACTGACACTTGAAAACACTCCCACTGTTTTAAGAAAGTGTAAGTTAAGAAGTGATCAAATCAAACAGTGACCAGAGTTCCAACGGTTTCTGGTGGGTGGGAGAGCAAAATATAAAACCTGATTCGATTAACATGGTCCAAGTCTGGTGACCAGGCTAAAATATGGCTTCCCGCCCCGGACTATCGGCCAACCTTGCAGAAGCAAGGGGAGCGGGAGGGAGAGGGAGAAGCAGGATCTCTGCTGAGCAGGAAGCCCGATGTGGGGCTCAATCCCAGGACCCTGGAATCATGACCTGAGCTGAAGGCAGATGCCTAACGACTGAGCCACCCAGGCTCCTCGGACTTTTCATTTTTAAAACAGTGAAATAAAATACTTTACTATTACTCTGGTGTTCAAATTATCCCCATACTTGGCCAGTGCAGGCTATTGTGTTGATATCTCTATGTTAACTTGCTTTCTGACTAAATGAGACCTCCCAAGATCATTTCTGCAATAACCCTCATTTCTTTTTACTGAGAAATAGTAGTTAGAAGCCAAAGTATAGAACTAGGTATACTCGTGTGCCTGGGATGTCATTGATTTTAGGCCTTTTCAGTGAAGAGTCAAGAAATATGTTAATTTTAAACAATCATGATTGCATCTGATTCTCTCCAATTCAAATGCACTATGGGATTCTTCCTCATCCTCCTTCTAGATTTCTCTCCCTTCCCCTTGGTTCTCAAAAATAATAATATATCCAATCATTTTCTCAACCTACAATATAACAAAATAGTTTTATTATGCCCCAAAATTTTGAATTCTGAAGCCAGTAGCTTCAAAATTACAACTATCTACAATAAAACCCACTGAGTAAAGGTTAAGATTTCTTTGCATTTCTTCTTGTTCTTAGAGTAAGAGGGTACTCAGGGTACTCAAAACATTCTTCAAATCATATAACAACCCTCTTAGGAATTCTTAATTAACATATACATCTTCTCTAGAAAACAGAATCCCAAAAATACATACTTGAGTGTCTAATAAACAACAATGAATAGAAATCACTCTTCTTAAAGGAGAGGCGAGTCCTGTGTCTAATGAACCCTATTAAATGGTAAAAGGAATGCACTGAGTTCACTGATAGCATGATTGATGTTCAAATCCTTTCTTTTACCTTCAATTTTTTCCTGCAGTATATCTTCTGAAAAGTCTGAGGCCAATGCGGCTAATTTACTCAAACCAAGAAGGGTTTTCTTCTTTGCGAAGTAATGCGTTTCCATGTTTGCCAAACCCAGAAGGGTAGCGTGAGCCTACAAAAAAAATATGAAAAATGGTAAGATCCTGATTACTAATTTAAGTTGAAATAAAGGTTAATAAGTACAACCCAAAACTGCTTTTCCCGCTAACTGGTACGAATGAAAGATCAGACTCAATAGCAGCAAACCTAAGACGGATTGGTACTACGTACCGAGAGTAACTCCTCAATAAAATACCAACCAGCCACACCAAGTATTGGGAAAAGAAACCCCTATAAGACATTTGTTCAATAACAACCATATATTCACTTGAACAACGTGTCAAGAACAAACTTTAAAATTAATTCGTGTACTATTTTTACTCATAATTTGAATATTCTTTTTTTTTTTTTTAAGATTTTATTTATTTATTTGACAGAGAGAGAGAGAGATCACAAGTAGGCAGAGAGGCAGGCAGAGAGAGAGGAGGAAGCAGGCTCCCCGTCGAGCAGAGAGCCCGATGCAGGCCTCGATCCCAGGACCCTGAGATCATGACCTGAGCCGAATGCAGAGGCTTTAACCCACTGAGCCACCCAGGCGCCCCATAATTTGAATATTCTTAAGAAAAATACTCATTATAAAAAAAGGCCATACACTGTTATTTACACATTAATAAAATTTTTGTGCTTTACTGTAATAGTCAAATTACAAAAGGTACTCTTTTTGAGACATTAAAAGTAATGGCAATGCCATCATAAATAAAAAAGAATACTTTATTCAAATTATGTCAGAGCATAGGAGATATGCATTGAAAATCATCTCTAGGGGCACCTGGGTGGCTCAGTCACTAAGCATCTGCCTTCAGCTCAGGTCGTGATCCTAGGGTTCTGGGATCGAGCCCCACATCGGGCTCCCTCCTCACTGGGAAGTCTACTTCTCCCTCTCCCACCCTTTCTGCTTGTGTTCCCTCTCTTGCCATGTCTCTGTCAAATAAATAAATAAAATCTTTAAAAAAATAAAATAATCTCTAAATAGTATTCTAATCACTAAACTACACTAATCAAGTAAAAAAACTGCCTAAATCTTCTCGATGTAAATCAATCCCTCTTACCTTTTCTAATTCTTGGCTGTTAATTTCATGTAACCAGCTGAGATGTTCATGAGCCTGCAAAAAATTTGCCAACTCTCCATGCTGAGAAATGGGCTGAGATAACAATTTGCCTCGCTTTCCTTTCTCCAGATACCAACGGAAGAGAAAGTCTGAAAAATTCTACAAATAACAGGGCAAAGAAGCCAATTATATTCAGTAATACAATTTTTAAAAGTACATTTGTTACATTAAAATATTAATTTTTTTCAAAGGTCTTATATTGCAGAATGGAGATCTGTTTAAACATTTATTTTCTATATGGTAAGGTCCTAAAAAAAAAAAACCACAAAACTTTAGTCATCTTATTTAATAAATGAGGAATTAAGATTAAAAAAAAGGATTTTGCTCAAGATCCTGTAAACTTTAGATATGTGTGGTGTGGTAAGGTAGCCATTAGCTACCTGTAGCTGTTTAAACTTAATTCAAATTTTAAAATCCAGTTCCTCAGTCACACTAGCCACATTTCAAGTGCTCAATGGCCCTGTGTCCCATTTTAGACAGAATCTATGAGTAAGATCTCCAACATCACAGAAAGTTCTATGTGACAGTACAGAACAAGGTTCTTGAGGGTTGAATTCTGTGCCCGGAGGCCATGCAGGCTTGTGTGATAAGCAGGAATCTAGAGAGGCCCTCAATGCCTCGCTGGTTGTTCCCAGCAGACGTCTGCTGAATGGCGGGGTGGCAGGGTAGTATGGAAGGCTAAGGTAGAAAGGAAGACTAAAATTTCCTACAGTCACACAGTATGTAAGACATGTTTCCCTGAAGAGGGCATTCTGCATCAACACACCAGTCCCACAAGACTTCGAAACTGGCAATGAAAGGAATGTAACAAGCCCCCACGAAGCCTTGTGCACCTCTATGCTCAATGGAGTGACCTGCCTCTCACCCTATCAGCTGCCCTAGGGAAGAACAGCATTCATTTCCATCTTTAAGGTTCCTTTATACACAATATCTGAACTAAAACAAAAAAATTACGAGACATAAAAAGCAGAAAAATATGACTAACAAGTCCAGAACAGTACAGACTAGAGAATGATCAGATTTTGGAGGTAGCATGGAAGGATTCTTAGGAAGGCAAAAATGGATGAAAAATGTCAACAAAGGACTAGAGTCCACAAAAAGAATAAAAGTCTCATGATGGGCACAAAAGTATTTCCTTTCACGCTATTGTGAAGTACTAATTAAGTCAGGTCCAACCATCAGGCCCCAAATAAGGTAAGTCTCACCTGGCTCACAATACACCATAACACCTCCAGAAACACTGTTCGGAAATACTTAATGATAAGGACAAATATCTGTGATGTATTAAGGGAAATAAGCAATTGGCCACGCATGTTTTTCTGCAGTATTATAGAGTGAAAAGACTAGAACAATACAAACCAAATGTTAAAAAGGGTTCTCTCTGGGGGTGAAATTGTGAGTGACTTAAAAATTTTCTGGTTTACAGAGGTTTTCTGAATTTTATACAACGTCACTTTTATAGTAGGAAAAACAAATGAAGACCAAGTGACTGGATAAAGTGGCTTTCAGGAGCAACTAAAATTCACTTAAGGAGGATCATACTAGAACTGTTTTCAAAAACTAGGTATGATGTCAAACAAAGAAAGCTGAGCTCTCCAAAAGCTGCGGGATCCTGGGCTCCCAATATCTTTTTTCGAAGTTTTAGAACCCTCCCGATATTCGTCTACCTAAGTACTTTTAAATATAACTGGAAATATCAGAATAGAAACAAAAGTTTTAACACTTTCTTCAAAGGTCAAAGAATCTTTCAACTATATTTGGGATTGTCAATTTACAAAGAAACGTCACGTACAAATTAGTATCTAAGTTACCTGCATCTTCCTGAAAACCCAAGATGTGAAATGGTAAAACCTAGTACGCGATCTACCGCCCGTGCCCTTGACGCCTGTTACCTGGTCAGCAAACTGGGTCATGTAGCGCTGGAGTCGGGTCTGGTTGTCGGTCTGCTCACACATCTGTACTAAGATATCAAAGTCACAGTACTTTTCTGCTAATGAGGCGGCCCAGGGGTACTGGCCTAGTGTGACTGTAAAAATGAGAACAGATGGGAAAAAATTCCTGTTAGTGAAAACTTAATACGTGATGAAAAAATGTTACTTAAAATTTTACCTTTAACTCATACCATACCCTATAAATAATTAATGGAATAGAAACCTTTCCAGTTATTGGCATTTAGTTTCATAATCCACATAAATTCCCTAAATTAGGCAAATTTAATGCACTGCTTGCTCCTTCCTACCTATGAGGCTATGCCCTTTCTGTGTGTACAAGCCCCTCTTCCTCATCCTGGCTTCGGAAGAGCGTGCCCTTTGCTGAACAGCCACACTCTCCCAGCTGCGCCTCTAACAGCCCTCCCGCGCTCTTCTGGAGAGACGAGTTATTTGTGTAAAGGTCTCAGATGACGAGCTCTTGGAGGACAGTCTCCATTTGTTGCTAATCTACCTTTTCTAATCCTCTTTAGCATGGTACTCATACCTGGGAAGTTTTGAAACAAATGAATAAAGAAAGCTGTACATATGTGCTTTAAGTTCTTGGTTATGGTTGGGTGAAGGACAGTACACTGAACATACTGCATTAAGGATCTGACTCCTTCATCCACTCTGCAAATTCAAAGACCCATGCCCTTGCTAAATACCATGCACTTACGAAGTGGAGATAAGAGATCTGATCTTTTCTGTAGGTATTCCATCTCCAGACTGTTATATCTTTCTCGATCACCAGACTGTTCTAGAGACTTCAGCTGGGAAACATAACCATCCAGAAAGCAATCAATCAGTGCTACCAGCTGCTCAGTCAGAATGTTCCGGAGGTTGCTGTCGGCCTGAGGATAAACCACTTTCAGGACAATCCCATGCTGGCGTTCAATTACTGTTCGGATGCCTGAAGGGCCACTTGTTGCTGTGAAATCACACAAAGTAACACGGTAAGTAAGGGCTCTGCACTGAGAGAAAGAGCAATCACTAGCACCTCATGCTGCTGGAAAAATCAATCAGACAGGGTTTCAGTTGATACCTCTCTGTCCTGCTCAAATCCCATCTTCTCTATGGGAGACTTCCTCAACAGTGCCAGGCAAACATGATCCTTCTTCCTTTTAAACCCCTTTAATGCTGCTCCAATTACTTTTTTGTAGTAAATCGACATGAAGTATAGTCACACCTGCAGAGCCAGGACCTGCATCTGTGAGTAACTACATGCCCTAAGATCTAGTAGACATGGGGCGTGCCTGGCTCAGTTACGGGAGCACGCAACTCTTGATGCTGGGATCGTAAGTTCAAGTCCCTCGCTGGGGGTAGCAATTACTTAAAAATAAATAAAATCTAATGGACACATAGTAAGTACTACTGAAATACATTATGGAGAGATCTATAAATTATTCAAGGGAATAAAGCAATTTTCACAAGAATTGCTCATTCTGGAGATAGCACTAATTTTTCATTTCACTTATCCTACACTAAAGCAGGAGCAACACAGCTTCCAAAACTGGGTCATGAGGAATATATTTTGAATGACTGTTCATGACAGATCAGTATATTTGGGCTTGGGGCGCATAATCTCACCTGTCCAAGGGACATACTCAGGCTCTTGTTCTGGTGGTTCTCTTCTATACAAGGAGTTTCTATTTTGTCGATAATGACTAGCAGCTTGTAGCATGTCCTGGAAAAAAAATGTGTTAGCATATGCAGAAAGTGATGAATCCCAGTATTTTTAAAGGTAATGTGAAACAGCAAAGTCTATTAGTACCAAAATATACTCAGCACAGGTCTGCAGAATTACTTTTTGGTTCTTTCTGCATTTGAAATTTAACTTCAATTTTGGAAAATTATAATAACCAAAGTAGGAAAACAATTGCTATAAAGACCATTAGCTAAGATTAAATGGAACATTATAATCAGTAATATAAACAGTAATAAGCTTTTTATTTAAAGAGTTAGTATAACATTAATACATCTGCAAAGATACATATGTCCTTCTCCAAATAAAAGGTTTATTTTACCAAACACAACTCAAGATCATAGAAACTTCATATGCACAAGGCAAACATTCAAAAATGTTTGGTTAACTAATAAAATGACTGGTATTTTTCTAAATTTTTGGAATTAAGGGCTAACTACTTATAAATTACTGGTGATACAGAGTAGGAATATGGAAACCACTTTCTCTTCTATGCACACTCTGGTCTTTGATTTGCTGAAATCTTCACCATAGTTTTGTACCTTAAGAATACTGTTCACATCGATGACCACCTCAGCCCATTCAATGGATTCCAAGGACATATCCTTTAAGACCTGCTCCTCGTGCTCCAGTAGGCACTCACATACGGTGTCTACCTGGGACACCTAGGGAAGGACAGAGAAGGCAGTACTTACAACAAAAATTATAGTGAAGTGCAGTAATTACAACTGCCCAGTATCTACTCAAGGGGCTTTTCTCATCAAGGAATACCCTCAGCTCATTAGCTAGAATAAAACAGCTGATGGGGAAAATAAATTTAAAAGGAAGCAAAAGGGAAAATAATGTTCAAGGACCAAGGCAACAAGATTTGAACCACTTGGATCCACTTACACGTGGATGTTTTTCGATACAGTACAGTAAATTTCTCTTCTTTATGGTTTTTTCAAAGCACTGACTGCGTGGGGGATCAGCACCCTTAACCCTCCACATTGTTCAAGAGTCAAATGTACATAACTTCTGTTCTTTTCTCTTTTTTGGTCAGTATTAATACACATGAAGGTAACGAAGCCAAATGTTCTTTCAAAATGTTCTTTAAACACCGGTTTCCAGTTTCAGGCCACGGCTAACTTTCCTCCCTTTATTAAGTGGATATTTACTTAAGACATTTCGAGTCTGCACAGCATTGGGCATGCACACAAGTAACAGAAATGAGGTTCGCTGCCCTTAGGCTTACAAATTAGCGGAAGGAACAAGACATGCAAAATGTGGCCCCCCAGAAATCATCTTTTAAACCCCGTTCCTCCTCTTCTACTTCAGGTGTTAGTCAAAGGCATCCTAACAGCCCCAGCAAGAGACTTTGACTCATTTAATTTGTAAGAATAAATATAAGAATTTCTTAGTATTGTTAACATGAAAATGGTAAGAAAGCATATATGACGTAAAAAAGCAGAAAATATAAAAGCAGGGATGCCTGGTGCTCAGTTGATTAAGCGCCTGCCTTTGGCTCAGGTCATGATCCCAGGGTCCTGGGATCAAGTCCTGCATCGGGTTCCTTGCTCGGCAGGAAGCCTGCTTCTCCCTCTCCCTCTGCCACTCCCCCTGCTTGTGCTCTCTCTCTCTCTCTGACAAATAAATAAAATCTTAAAAATATATATAAAAGCAAATAAAATGTCAAAACACTTGCTAAACGCCTTCACCACGTGAGTTACATACTAAGTGGTTTCAAACACTATTCATATGTGGACCCAACAGTCATCCCTTAAGCAGTTAACTCCATGGAACCCTAGGATTCAGAACTACACCCCAAAGGAAACTTAAGGTTAGTAAACATCATGAGGATTTAAGATAAATGGTGATGTAAATAGTCTTAAACATTACCATTTTCTGTATGGCATGTTCTTTTGAAGAACCAATCACATTTTTGGTTTTGTTCTATCATATTCCTAAGGTACTACTCATGAATTATGCACCCAACTGGTGATTTCCAGATCCTTCCTCTCCCCCCCTCCCCCAGTTAACTGGAAAATGCAGGCATACTGAATTAACTAGCATGCTTTCCACTTTGAACCAAAAGCAGAAAAAGGAACCAGGCTCTTACTCAGTTCTTTCAAATAATTTGTTAATATTTTTAAAAATTTGCTTTGCCATATAAAATTATATATGAGCAAAGACCAAAAAAGAACACAAAAGTTTCAACAGTTTGACTGTGAAAGGAATCTATACACCTTAAGGATCTTCCTACCTTCTTCCCTTCAAACTCCAATGGCCTCTCCCTCATTTCCAAATTCCTTTCCTTAAATATATGGAAACCTACTAACTCTTCTTACAGTACCCCAATCCTTCCAGTCAAAACCTAGATGGTTCTTATAGACTTGTTCAGGATCTCAGAATTATCAATGAGGCAAGCATCCCTACCACCGCACTGTCCCCAATCCATACAACCTTTCCCCACCATTCACCCTCCACCATGTACTTCACGATCTTAGACCTTAAGGATGCATTCTTCACTACTCCCAAATCCCCAGAATCCCAAGACATTTTCGCCTTTACCTGGACTGACCACTTGGACAGTTCTCCTACAGGATTTTAGGGATAGCCCCTACCTCTTTGAACAGCTCCGGCATCAGATAATCTCTCCCTCCCCAATAGTACTCTCATCCGATTTGTAGTTGACCTTCTCCTCTGTAGCCCTTCTCTGCCCACTTCTATTTCTGACGCTATCACTCTGCTCCTTTTCCTATACAACAGAGATTAGGGCAAAGTGCAGACCCCTGTGAGTTTTGTCTGTAAGCTTGGCGGGGGCAGGGGCCTGAGGGCTTTGCATACATTCCTTTCACATCGGTCAGATCATGAGATGTGAGGTGAACTGTTTTTCTTTCATTCAGATTTTGGGGATATTTCCTAGATGTAAAGAATCCCTCCCCCCCAAAAAACAAAATAAAAAAGTGCTTTGCTTTACATCCTTAGGAAAAAAACTAACTCAAATATGTAAGAACAAGGCGTTCTTAGAACTAAATATATTCATGGAATCAATAGAAAACCTGAACATAGTACAGCGTCTTAAAATTATTTTTAGGTTACAGTACATGAAACATGGTTAACCCTTAAACAAGACAGGTTGAAACTGCATGGGTCCACTGATGCACAGATTTTTCTCAACAACTATAGTACAGTACTGTGAACTCAGTACTGTGAATTTCTCTTCCTTATGTAAAATTTAACATTTCCTTTATTATAAGAATCAGCATATAATACTGTATAAAACATATAAAATGTGTGTTCATTTGACTATTGGTAAGGCTTCTGGTCAACAGTAAGCTATCAGTAGGTAAGTTTTGGAGAGTCAGAAGTTACAAACAGATTTCCCACTGAGCAAGAGGGATGGCATGTTGTTCAAGGGTCAACTGTATTAAGGAAAAAAGACTTCTTGGCATAGCCTGCTATATGCTAGATTATAGCTAGAATATAGTAGGAAGGAAATAAAAACAAGACTCATCAAACAGAATTAAAAGTTCCCCAAATGTAAAAAACAATTCCAAGTTGCAGAGCTGGGGGAAGAGCTCACACCTTTAGTGTCATCATCTTTTTTTTTTTTTTAAGATTTTATTTATGTATTTGACAGAGAGAGAGATCACAAGTAGGCAGAGAGGCAGGCAGAGAGAGAGGAGGAAGCAGGCTCCCTGCTGAGCAGAGAGCCCGATGCGGGCCTCAATCCCAGGACCCTGAGATCATGACCTGAGCCGAAGGCAGAGGCTTTAACCCCCTGAGCCCCCCAGGCGCCCCAGTGTCACCACCTTTACAGGGAGGGAGTAAAGTCTCCCCTGCCCCTTCACGAGGCTGTAAGGTCACACAAGAATAAGAGCTGTACACTATTATCACAACGGTCGGCTGCACCAGCTGGCCAGCAACGTAATCTTTTCTCCCTCTCAAGTTTACAGCAGGTTTTTCTTTTCCTTTGAAAATAAATATGATTTCAAAAGCAAGGTAGACAGCAGGACCCTAGCAGGTAGCTGCGCAGAGTTCAGTGGAGGGACGGCTTCGGGTGGTGCTGCAAGAGTCAGGGGTCTCCGGGAAGGCGCAGCATCCAGGGCCAGCAACAGAAGGGCCACCATTCCGTCCAGCAGGAAGGGGCACTGGCCAAAGGGGTTACTGGAAACATGGAGAGCAGCCAGTGAGGAGCCGCAGTCTCTGCCAGAAGGCACAGCAAACTGCAGTGGAAACAGGGAAGGGATGAAGCTGGGGAAACAACAGAAGAAATAATAATAGTAACCACTCCCGACCTCATAGTGCCTCAACCGTTATCAGAGACACCAGGGGAGGGCAAAGAAACCTACTGACGAGATGCCCTCTGGGGCGGCGTCAAGAGTGGATTTGGAGAGGCAAAAGGAAAACGTCCAGCAGACAGGAGAGAAGACTTAAGTCAATTTTGCAAGCTCTAATTTATAAGGAATGTGAAAATAAATATGGAGTCCTATTTAAAATTTCAATGAGATTTTTTTTTGTCCTCAATCTTTTCCCTGTCAAGGCATGAACAGCAAATGGCAGAGCTCTACGGAGCCATTACATTAAAGGCAAAAGAACTCCTCTTACTTCTCTAAAAAAGACGTCTGCGGGCGTCAGGTTAGATGGGATTTCACAGTCCCTCTTGTTTAAAGCAATCAGTATTGCTGTGTTCACCAGGTCAGAGAGCCTCGAGTGGTAGTTCTTGAGAACAATGGCGGCGGATAACTTTTCGGCATGCTCGCAGAGCAACAGTCGAGTGGCCATGGGCATCCCTCTTACTGCGAACGTGCCAAGGCGTCCGAATAAGCCAACCTGGTGACAAACACACACATGTTCTTAGAAAGTGTTTACAGTGACACACAAAATAATGCAGACTTACCTCCCCCAGAAGCACAATGGGTACAGAGCCCTTGGCCTTAGCTGCCCCCAAGAAAGCACCTCGGCTAGCTTCTCCTTTCCACGTTTTAAACACACACACGCACGCGCGCACACACACACACACACACGCACACGCACGCACACGCACACACACACGCACGCGCACACACACACGCACACACGCACACACACACGCGCACGCACACACACAGGCACGCACACTCTTCAGCCAGAGCCATCCGCACCTATAAGAAAGTGCAGATACTCCTTTTTTGAGATCACTCTTTCTTCTTTCTCATTATTTATGGTGATCAAGAGCATAAAAATGCCCTTTTCTGCCCAACTCAAGATTCCAGATCTCTGTGAACTAGAAACGCAGCAGTCTCCGTATTTACTGACTTATTTCCAGAACCTTAAAGTCATTGGAAAGGCAGGAGCACCTTTAATCCTCTGCTTACTACCTGTGATCTGCCTGATGCCCTTTTCTGATGCGTTACTATTAAGTTCTGGGAGTTCTAAGCTTTCTCATCTGATAAAGCGTTAACACCCAAAGCAGAAGAAGCCAAGAGACGTATCTAAATATTGAATACTCTTCCAAATGTTCCCAAAATGGGGCTTGATCCCAGGACCCTGGGATCATGACCTGAGCCGAAGGCAGAGGCTTCATGACTGGGCCACCCGGGCCCCAGAACGGGATTTTTAGATCCAACTAGACATTACGTCACAGTGGACACTGCCTCCGAGAGCTGGCTGCCTCAAGCGGGGTTTCTGAAGCCTGTGGGGGCTGTGCCAGGAGATCCGGCACGCAGCCCTACTCCTGGCTCTCCCCCACCGACGAAGTGGCATCTCTCACTGTGGCCCACCAACGCCTGAGAACTCCTCCCAGCCCAGTATGCACTCTCTGCAGCGACATGACTCCGGCCCTCCTCCCATCAGGAGGTAGAATCCACTCTTCAGTCTTCTCCATCGGGGCTGGCCTGATGACCTGCTTTAACCAGTCACTTTGGTGGAAGAAACATTTCGTGACAACTAAGGTAAGACCTGAGAAAGCCTACAGCTTCTGAGTTCATCCCCACGGAGGGCTGCCCTGAGACCACAGAAAGCCAGTTCAGCCGAAAGGAGGACTACACACTAAGTGGAGGAGAAGAACCCTGGGGCCCAGCTGACAGGCTGACACCCAATGTCAGGCGAGAGAAACCAGGGACCTTCCACCTCGGCCCACCCTAAGTGCAATTCAAGGACTGGTCCACCTGAAATCCACAGAAAAATCTGCCCAGGTACCCGAAAGAAATGTTTTAATCTACTACATTTTGGGATGGTTTGTTAGGTATTAATAGTTAACTGATATACTTGACTAAATAAATAATTATCTCAGAACAAGATGTGTTTCCCCCCATTAATCAGTAGTCTATCTAAACCACTTAAAAAAGAGAGAGAGACCTGAATGATTGGAGTGCCCTTGCCAAGACAATAAAAGTAGACAGGAGCCAAACCATACATTATAAATGGGGAATTAATAACAATCACGGTATTTCTGGAATCATCTAGAATTGCATGCCAATAAGCAGTCACTATCCACCAAAGTGATCATTTAAATTTAAGCTGATTAAAATAAATTAAAAGCAAATACAGTTCCTCAGTTGTACCAGCCACATTTTAAGTGCTCGGCAGCTGCCTGTGACTCGTGGTACTGATATAACAGACACACAGCGTTCACGTCACCACAGAAAGTCCTATTAGACAGCATCAGAACCTCTTTAACGTGAAGATATTACCGATTTTGGAAAAAATAAAAGTGGGATTAAATGCATTCATCTGGATATATACTATGCTTGGGAGCCACAAGGACCAACAAGGTAGAGACGGGTTATACTATCTAACAACCATGTCTACCTGCAAAAACATACTCTAATTTTAGGCCCAACAGAAATGGGGATACTCTAGAAGAAAAAAAATACAAAAAACCCCACCACAAACTTTAAATAAGGAATTGACTCTAATGGCACTTCAAAATTATCACCCATATATCAAAATCTGTCCTCGCCTTCCTATTCTTCACAATCTTTTAAATAATACAAAGCAATTCATGAAAACCCAAGTTTGCATAAAAGCACACAGGTATCATAGAATGTGAAAACAAAATTGAAACATTTCTGTGGAAATACACTGTTTTTCTTCTATTTGGCCTGTTTTCCATGCAGCTTTTATACTTGAATAGCTCCCCATCCCCCAACAGCTCTGGACTTACCTAATTTTAAGTCAGCAAAGAAAATGGAAAACATTGGTCATGTCCAACCCCATAAAACACCTCAGAATAAGAAAGGATCTCCCACTGTCCTGGAGAGAGCCGACAAAAGACACAGTAAAGCCAGGTGTCCCGGGCACCCTTGTCCACCGCAACTGGGATGCTTACTTGGTGAATAAAGTCCATAAGGAAAGAATGGGCTTTCATCTTGTCTTCTAGCTGGTGAAGGATAATCAGCGATGTATTGCTAAACCCAGGTGCTTCTGTTGAAACACAATAACAAAATTTAAACACATAACACACTGGCTTTATAATAATCAGTGCTACTAAAATAAAAAGTGAAGAAGTTCCTCTTCATGGAACTATCTGCAACTATTTGTAACATTACCCAGGAGTTTAAAAAATTTAGACAAAAATTTTGGTAGTTTGACACAATTCATACCATATTTATTCAAAACACAAACCCTGTTATTATTAGTTTAATAGTTTATATCATTCTAAGCTTGCCAGAATGATCAAAATGAAGTCAAAGAAAAAAGGTAAGCACTGATGTTTCCTTCCTAACCCTGTACTGAGGCTTAGCAAACTTGCTAAGTAGGAAATTAGAGAGGGAAACGGACATTTGAGACAGTTTGCTGGTACCTGGAAAAGCCGAGTGCCCATGATGCTGAGGTGGAAGTTTAAGAAGGACAGTCACCCAGGGCAGAAAAGCAAGCACAGGGCAGAGACATGATATGCCCACTTCTGTGAACTGAAGTTTGCTCACTGGCACTCATATGGCAATTTATAATTTCTACTAGGAAAATACAATGATTATGCCAAAATTATCATTTACTTTGGGACCTAATAAATAGGTGCCAAGTGCTTATCTATGCCACCAATGTCCTTTTAGAAATAAAACGGTGAGAAAGCTAAGTGGGACTAATTCATCTGCTTCACACAGAACAAGCAGTATTTGCTCCAATATTCCTTCAGTATTTATCATGCAGATATTCTTAGCCCTTTTCAAAATCTACTATGTTATAATCTGTTAAAAAATACTAAATTAACTGCTTCCAAAACTAAAAATAAAAAAATTAAAAAATAAATGCTCCAAGAAACGTTTTTATAAAAGAACCAGAATATGCTCCATCATATGAAAAGTAGAAGTTCTCACCCTCAGGCACAGACTCGGCCCATCGTGGGTCAGAGGCTGGGTAGTCATTCACCAGATCTACACTGATCTGCGTAACAGCTCTGTCCAGCTCACAGTCGGAATCCAAGTCAGAGTGGGAGGAGAAGAGCTCATCAACCATCATTTGAGCATGTCCTACATCTTTTCTGAAATAAAATTAGAAAATAAAAGCATTAACGGAGGCAAACCATTTTCAAAATTCACCATGAAAAAGTTAACTATGGGGGCGCCTGAGTGGTTCAGTAGTGAAACGTCTGACTTCAGTTCAGGTCCTGATTTTGAGGTCCTGGGATGGAGCCCGCATCCAGCTCTCTGCTCAGCGGGGAGTCCGCTTCTCTCTCTCCCTCTTCCTCTCCTCTTGCTGGTGCAATCTCTCTCATGCTCACTCTCTCCCATCTCTCAAATAAATAAATAAAATCTTCTAAAAAAAATAACTGTGAAAGTCCCCTATTTTAGTTCAAAGTTATCTTTTTTTAAAAAGACCGATTCATTTATTTGAGAGAGAGAGAGAGAGAACGAGCATGTGAGGGAAGGGTGGAGGGAGCGAATCTCAAGCAGACTCCCCACTGAGTGCAGAGCCAACATGGTGCTCAGTCTCACCACCAGTAAGATCATGACCTGAGTGAGTCGGACACTCAACTGATGAGCCACCAGGTGCCCCAAAGTCAGCTACTTTCCATAACATTTATTTAAGAGGGAGACAACTACCAGGCATTTATTAACTCAACCATCATATGCTGAATGCTTACAGCATGCTAGGCCCTGGAGGCAGAATGACTCTAAGACTTCACAGAGGACAGTGTCACAAGGAGCCAGAGAGTTAAACAAGCAGTGACACATACACTGTGACAGGAAAAGAACACAGTGCTCTGCTACACAGCATACAGAAGGGAAACCAAAACCGTCCAAGAGGCAGGGAAAACTTCCTGGAGGAAGAGGTGGCTAAGCAGAGGCCTACAGCTAAGGAAGAGGGGCAGCGAGGCTAAGAGGACTCGGGGAGGGATACGTGGTGGCAGAGGGACGACACGTCACGCCTGTAAGCATGTCCAAAGCTTAGGGAGGAACTGAAGTCAGGGGAGAGGAGCTCACCCAGGGAAGGAAGAGGGAAGAAGGCTTCCAGGGCCGACTGAGAAACACCGCCAATGAAAGGACAGAGTACATCAGACCTCGTGCGCCGCGTCATGGAGTTCTAGGCACTAGAAGGCCTAAGAAGGCACTTCCTAGGCACCAAGAAGAAAGTATAATGATCTGTTCTATTTTCCCAAATGACCATTTTACGATATGGACAGGAGGGAGAAAAACCCAGTCAAGAAGTCACTGCAGAAACCCAGACATGAGAACGGGGTCTCCACTAGGAGCAGCTGCAGGGGGGTGGAGATAAGCAACACAGGTTTGAGAAAAAAAAAGAGCTATGAGGTAAATATTGGCAACTGTTTGGATTCGATATATTTTTGCTCTGAAACTGAATGGCTTATGGTTAAGACATTTTTACCAGTGGCAGAAAGAGTAGGAAAGAAAGAAGCAGCTTTGGAGAAGACGAGCAGGGCTGTGGCTATGCTGAACGGCGATGCCTGTGGAATATATAGCGGCTCTGGAACATTCCCTACTTGTACATAATGGCCTACGGCACGGCAGACCTGTGTGTGTCTGGCATATGAAATCAAGAAAGGAGAAAAAAAAGCCAGGCTGGGAGTAGAGAGAAAAATTATGACCGACAACAGCACAGGTAGGCAACAGGCAGTTTACTTACGAACAGGAACAGATAAAGGGGGACACAAAGTCAGACTGGTCTTTTTCTTTTTTAAGATTTATTTATTTGAGAGACAGAGAGAGAGAGAGAGAGAGAGAGAGAGAGAGAGATTGATTGCAGTGGGGGACAGTCAGAAGGAGAGGGAAAAACCCAAGCAGACTCAGCCTGGAGCCTGGAGCTCAACAGGCAGCTCCATATCACAACCCTGAGGTTGTCAGATACCTAACCCATCATGCCACCCAGGAGGCCTGCCCGTTTTTTTTAAAGGATGCATTAAATATGATTAATGGATGGTGAGAAGCCAGCACAAGAGGGGTCAAAGATACAGAAGAGGAATAACAAAGAACAGTCTCCAGAGAAGCAGGAGACTGTAGCACATAAAACAAGGACAAAGAGGGGCACCTGGGTGGCTCAGTCCATTAAACATCTGACTTGATTTCGGCTCAGGTCATGATCCTGGGACTGTGGGGCTGAGCACCATGTCAAACTCTGCACTCAGTAGGGAATCTGTTTGAGATTTTTCTCTCCCCCTCCCCACCTTCTCCTCCTCCCCCTTCTGCTTGCATGCACACACGTTCTCTAAATGTATAAACAAAATCTTTAAAACAGCCAAAGAAGACAAGGATTCTTCTTAGAAAGAACACCCGTTCCTACGTCACAGGAAGCGGAAGAGGAAAAGCAGCTGAGGTGCAGGCAACTTTGGAGGCAATTAGTCCGGGAGTTGCTATCTGATGGCTTCTATGATCTCTGTGAGGTAGGAGGCTGTCCTCTGCTAGGTACGGGAGAAGAGGTGGAGAAATGGAAAAGGTGGAGGAGAGTTAGAAAAGCACTGAAATGGACTCTTGATAGAACAAGAGATGGACCTGAAAAGAAAAACACAGAAAAACCGCCCAGAAGTGTTTAAGGCCAAGCTGAAGCTAGAAACCTGGCTAAGCTGCAGCTTAGAGGAATACAAAGTTGACTATAGCAAGATAACAGTAATTAATTAACAGAGTAAGTTTCTTAAAGCTATCATCATCAAAAGATCTTATATTGGGGCGCCTGGGTGGCTCAGTTGGTTAAGCGACTGCCTTCAGCTCAGGTCATGATCCCGGAGACCCGGGATCGAGCCCCACATCAGGCTCCCTGCTCGGCGGGAAGCCTGCTTCTCCCTCTCTCACTCCCCCTGCTTGTGTTCCCTCTCTGGCTGTGTTTCTCTCTGTCAAATAAATAAAATCTTAAAAAAAAAAAGATCATATTTATATTGAATCAAGTGAAAATCAAAAATAACATAAAAATTAATTTCAAAGAAGTCATAAATCATTGCCATAAAAATAGCAATATTAACCTTAACAAAAAACTAAACATAGAACATTTTTGATGCAATCTACTAATTTCAGCCCCTAGGGAGCATCTGGCAATGTCTGAAGATAACTGCAATTGTCACAAGTTTGGGGAGGATGCTACTCGCACCAAGTGGGAAGAGGCCACCTGTGGCTGCTACACATTCTACAATTCAGAGGAGAGCTCACAGTAAAAAGCCCGTGTGTCTTCAAATGTCAACAGGGATGAGGTAGCAAAACCCTGCTTTACACGTATGATTCCATTAGTGAAGCGTCTAATTCCTTAAGACTATTCACAGGTTCACACCACCCCAGAAATGATTTCTTGTTAGCCTCCCAGGGTAAGGTGAAGGCACAGTTGTGCTAGAGACCCATGACCCTATTCCTAAGGTTACTATACTCTTAGGACTTCAGATCAGGGGATTCCTTTTCGAGCTTAATAATCTTCCCCTATAGAACATTTAGAAATGACTATACGGGGTTGAACAGCATCCCTCCAAAATCTCATTCACCCAGAACCTCAGAATGTGACCTTATTTGGAAATAAGGTTTTTGTGTATATAATCAGTTAAGCTATGATGAAGTTATACTGAATTAGAGCGGACTCTAAATCCAGTGACTAGTGTTATTATTAGAAGGACACGTAAAGGGGCGCCTGGGTGGCTCAGTCGTTAAACGTCTGCCTTCAGCTCAGGTCATGATCCTGGAGACCCGGGATCGAGCCCCGCATCGGGCTCCCTGCTCGGCGGGAAGCCTGCTTCTCCCTCTCTCACTCCCCCTGCTTGTGTTCCCTCTCTGGCTGTGTTTCTCTCTGTCAAATAAATAAAATCTTTAAAAAAAAAAAAAAAAAAGGAGGAGGACATGTAAAGGCAGACACACAGGGAAGAAGGCCATACGGTAATGGAGACGAGTGGGGCGTTCCCTGTGCAAGCTAAGGAATGCTAATGATTGCCAGCAACCATCAGAAGCTAGGAAAGAAGCAAGCAAAGATCCTTCCCTAGAGCCTTCAGAGGGAGCATGGCCCTGCTGACACCTTGATTTTGGATTTCTGGCCTCCAGAACTATGACAGAATAAATTTCTATGAAATCACCCTGTCTGGAGTGATTTGTTACAGCAGCCACAGGAAACTAATACAAGGACTATGGTGACTTGATCCATTATCTTTTGAATTTTGAGATGCCACAAGTCTGTCAAAATTGTTAAAGGACAAACTGTGCAAGACATTATTATAGTATTTTAATCCAAATCTCAGCAGTAAGACTGAACGCCATGCAATAGAGCAAAATCAAAAGAATACATTTTAAAAACAGAACCAAAAACTTGTCTAACGGTGCCCCCTTCTGGATGAGAAACTAAGCTCAGATCATTTTGATGGCACAGAATTGTGTGTGTGTGTGTTAAGATTGTACTTATTTGTCTGAAAGAGAGCACATAGCACACGCACAAGCAGGGAGAGGAGCAGGAGGAGAGGGAGAAACAGACGCCCCACTGAGCGGGCAGTCTGATGAGGGGTTCGATTGCAGGAACCTGGGACCATGACCAAAGGCAGAGAGTTAGCCGACTGGGCCATCCAGGCGCACCGACTGGGCCATCCAGGCGCCCCGACTGCAAAGAGCTGTAAGACTTTACTTGCTATTCCTTCTGTGGGCATGAACTCCTAGGTATCAAATACCACTGTGAGTGAGACCATGGGGCCACGAGCTGAGAACTGGGGGACATGGAGGCAGTAAACTCTGACTATAACTTCGAAACAAAGATCTGCCAGATAAACTAATAATCCTTCAGACAGTCCAATGGCCACTCCACCAACTCTTCACAAAGGAAGGAAGAAAATTCCAGAAATGTTAAGCAATCTGTCCAAAGTTTCACACAGCTACGCAGGGGCACAGCAAAGGCAAGATCTCAATTTTCCTTAATGTTCATTCAAACAGGAATTTACTATATCTTTTAAGGAAGGTACATGATATGAAAAATACACATCTAGGACAAACAAATGACTGAATGTGCCTTAAATGCAGAAGTGTTAGGTCATCAAGGGTATCCTTCCCCTCCTATATGCACATCCCCCATTATCACCCTCCCGTGGAGGGGGAGGGGAGGCTCACCCCTGTAATTTGCTATGGCCAATGGAATACTGGCAAATATGACCCAAGGAGAAATTTGAAAAGCAGTTATACACTGAGGCTTGGTCTCTTGCTATGCCTGGAACCCTGAGATATGTAAACAAGGCTAGGGCAACCTGCTAGATGATGAGAGAATGAGAAGGCACATGATCAGAGAGATGACCAAGCAAAACCCGCAATATGTGGGCAAGTCTAGCCGGGAACGCTGGCAGCCGATCATGGACAGTGAATCCAGATGGGAACCATAAAATGGCCACCTATGCCCAACCCCAAACAGCCAGACAGCAAAATCATGAGCTGTATTAAACAAACCACTATGTTCTCTGGTGATTTTGTGTGCAACAAAACCCAATGAATAGTCCAAGTCCAATTTCTTCATAACATCGAGAAACCATTGCAGGCAACGTCTCTGCCCTTCACAATATACATAAAACAGGCTTGCTAGATGTCTTTCATGACCACCATTTTTTTTTTTTAGATTTTATTTATTTATTTGATAGAGAGAGAGATCACAAGCAGGCAGAGAAGCAGGCAAAGAGAGAGGAAGAAGCAGGCTCCCCGCTGAGCAGAGACCCCCCGATGTGGGCCTTGATCCCAGGACCCTGAGATCATGACCTGAGCCGAAGGCAGAGGCTTAACCCACTGAGCGCCCCCAGGACCACTATTTTTAATAGCACATTGTTATCCATGAAGTGGAGAGGGTATGTTACACCATGCCTTTTCCTAGACTGACTGGAAGCCTCCTGTGGCTACCAAGTTAGAGTAAGTTTGTTAAAGCACTGAGTCTCAGAAAAATATTTTCTCCTTGGTGGCATCATTCCTTCCCCTTGCTCCCACTAGTCAACAAATAAGTAGCATGTATCAGTAAAATGTGTCCCCAGACTTAAATTAACTAAGCCAAAATTTAAAAAACTTTTCATACCTGCAATATTGTAGAAAAGCAGCTTTTAAGAGTTTGGTTTTATCCTCTTGGGCTATGGTTTCATGCTTTGTAGAAGCCTCAAAAATCATACTCTGTCAAATAAAGAACTGTAAGTTAGACGTGAAGGTATCAGAATATTCTGAATTTCTGGACTAAATACCAGACCTAGGAATGCAACAACACAGACACACAAGCTGTTACCATGTTCTTTACACCAGCAGTTTACTTAAGACATTTACCGAAACAAGATAAAATAGACTAAATGACTGACAAAAGTCTTATCAGAAAGGTATATATAACCAAAGGAATCCTGAAAAATAAAAAACTGGAGGAGGTACAATCCCAGATACCAAGTTATATACAAAACCGGAGTAATCAAAACGGTATGGTACTGGCATGAAAACACAAAGATCAATGGAACAGATTAGAGAGGCCAGAAATAAATCCACAATTATACGGTCAATTAATCTTTAACAAAAGAGGCAAGAATATGCAGTGGAAAAAAGACCATCTCTTTAACAGTGTTAGGAAAACTGGACAGCTACATGCAAAAAGAACCTGGACCACTTTCTTACACTACACACAAAAATAAACTCAAAATGTGATTAAGGACCTAAATGTGAGACCTGAAGCCATAAAAATCCTAGAAGAGAGCAAAGGCAGTAGTTTCTCTGTCACTGGCTGCAGCAACATTTTTTTAGATGTGTCTCCTAAGGCCAAGGAAACCAAAGTAAGTTACCCTAAACCTTTATCTTCTGTAATGGGAAATTAAGAGATGTCGAACACTGGTGAATTAAGAGATGGCAACGTATGATATTACTTAGAAACATGGAGAAAAATAGCAGCAGAACAGCTAAAAGACTGAAAGGGAGCTCCTTCTGAAACGGTGGACAGAGGAGATGAGGGAGGTAAAAGAATTATGTTTTCATCACAACTCTTTTAAAACTGTTAAACTAAACCATCTGTGGGAAATACTCTGATAACAATCTTAAACTCTTATGGAACCACATTACCTCATTGCTGGGTCCAGCAACTGATGATGCCAGGGAATCTTCAAGGTCTTCTGCTAATATGGACACACCTTCCCTTGAAGTGATAGATACCAACCCACTGTTTCTAGAAAAAAGGATAGGAAAACCACCGCAGGAACCAGCTCCTAAAATACTATCTCCTAGAAGACAGACAGACACACATAACAAAAAAAAATGTTTTCTAAAATCTACCACCCTAAGCAGAAAATCATCTTGATACACTAAGAGCTTTTTTTTTTCGTTTATAATATTCCTTCTACTCTGAACTCAGCTTTTGAATTCCAGATGAAATGTCAGGAGCCTGTTGCTGTCTGAAATACCAGGCTCTGTGTCCTTCAGTTTGGGCACCATGAAAACTAGCCTTGCAAGAGAGCAGTGAGTATGATAAGCCAAAAAAGAGAATTATTCATCCTGCAAAACGCAGAATGACAGCTTTTTCAATCCAATGTAATTCTCTGGCCCTCTTTCTATATTTATTAAGTAGGTCAATGAAGAAGGGGGAAAAAAATCTCAGTCTGCTTAATTCTTTTTTTTTTTTTTTTTTTGCGGATTTTATTTATTTATTTGACAGAGAGAGAGATCACAGGTAGGCAGAGGCAGGCAGAGAGAGAGGAGGAAGCAGGCTCCCCGCTGAGCAGAGAGCCCGATGTGGGCCTCGATCCCAGAACCCTAAGATCAGGACCTGAGCTGAAGGCAGAGGCTTTAACCCACTGAGCCACTCAGGTGCCCTACTCAATTCCGTTTTCACATTCTCCCCACCCAAATTCAAGGTTCTTGTGTTGAAACTAGAAAATCTAGATTCCATCCTGTTGCCTCACTTGGATTTTGTCCTCTGCTCACTCTCTTTATCCTGATGAGACTGCCCAATCGGCTTTTTTTCACTCCTGGCTGGCTCAGCCCACTCTCTGCTGCCATCCCAGCCCCACTGCATGAGTCCAGCACCTGGGACACTTCTTAGCCAGGAGTCTGGACACACTTACTTAAAGACATCAACTCAGAATAAATTAGTCTAACTAGGAATAAGCAATTACTTCTCTTAGTGTCAATTCTTTGTTTCCTGGCCTCTTATAGGAGAAAACGTTAGTATTTTTTGCTCACAAATATAACAGTTTGGGAATTTTACTACCCTTTTGGTTTTTCAGTAGGGTTGTGACTTTAGCTACTACTGCTGTGGTACTGAACGTCTCCATAACACCTGCAGGCAGCGTGCTTAAAATAACACTCATGGAAAGAGAAAAAAAACCGATAAGAGATTAACAAGTCATTAATCATCCTTTTAAAACTAATACTGTACCTTGTGTATTAAAGACAATCTTCTCCCGAGGAAGAGAAAACTTCCCAGTTCCTGTGGTGCACACGTAGACAGCACTTTCAGTATAGAGATAGGCAGTCTGATTTGAAAAGTTTGGGACCATCAACCGACACATGATCAAGTCTTCAGACTGAAAATTAAATGTCAGATTACATTCAATGATAATTAAAACAAAAATACTTATCTGTATAACTTTGTAATTTATATTTTTATATACTATCTCCTAAAAATGATAAAATAATTCAGACTGTCCTTGTCAAAAACCTAAACACTACAAAATATGACAGGGTACGTTTATAAACATCAATTAAAGAGAAATCATTTGTCAAGTTGTAAATAATCACAAATTTTGAAAATGCCATGGTGGTAATATTTTAACTAAAAGCCTATGACAATCGTGAGAAAAGAAATAAAAAGATTGATTTATTTTATTACTAATTTAAAATTGGCCAATACTTTGTAAGTGATCATCCCCACTGAACATTCCGGTTCTTACACCACTATGAAGATATCAAGCACAAGCTAATTGAGTTAATTTGCTTATATATAAAATCAGAAAAAGAAATAGAAATATGACTTAATTAAATGAAGTCAGCAAATGTTAAAAGTATATACTGTTTATTATCAAAGAAGTAATTTTATGAACATTAAAAAGTGGGATTCCATGTTTTTATTCTGAACCTGTTTTCTTTACACCTCTTTTGCACTGCCTGAAAAATCTTAACACTGAGCATGTTTTTCTTGCATAACTAGAACTATACAGTTTGTGTGAAATAAAAGGACAAAGTAAATGACTTTCTTACAGTAGTTAGTTACAAGCATATTAAGAATAAGGATTTAACAAAATTAGATACCATACTGTATAAGGCTAAAAGAATTGACATTTGAGGCTTTTCCTTATGGACATTATCATTATTCAACAATATTTACAATATTAAACGACTGCTTGCTGTCAGCTGCTTCCACTCTCATTTCTCTTTAGCTAAGACTACGCAAAGGAATGAGTCTAAGATGGCAAACAAAATGCAATGCCTACGAACTGGCTATTTAAAAATATTCCCAGCCCTTCGGGGCGCCTGGGTGGCTCAGTTGGTTAAGCGACTGCCTTCGGCTCAGGTCATGATCCCGGAGACCCGGGATCGAGTCCCACATTGGGCTCCCTGCTTGGCGGGAAGCCTGCTTCTCCCTCTCTCACTCCCCCTGCTTGTGTTCCCTCTCTGGCTGTGTTTCTCTCTGTCAAATAAATAAAATCTTAAAAAAAAAAAATAATAAAAAAAATAAAAAAAAATAAAAATATTCCCAGCCCTCCAAGTGAATTTCTCTAAAGAATCTGACCCTACAACAATTAGGATAAACAACTCAGTACATTCTTGTCATTTGTAATCTAATTTACAGATAGAAATCTTACCTGAAAAGGTGGGTTATACTGAGTGACTTCTACAGTCACTGCATCAGACATTTGGTGGCCATTATCTTGTACTGTTATCAGAGAGTAATACACGAGACACGGACTGTCCGCTGGGTGCCATGCGGCCGCCAAAATCAGGAGTCCATCACTAATCAATAAAAAAGAAAGATCTCAGCCTCTTGGAAGTCAGTCTGTCAGTTTCTTATAGAAACACATACTAACCATACGACCTAGCAATCCCACTCCTAGGTATTTACCCAAGAAAAACAAAAAGTTATGTTCATACAAAAACCTGTGTGTAAATAGTTATAGTGGCTTTATTCACAATTACCTAAAACTGGAAGCCCAATATCCTTCAACTGCTGAATAGATATATCCTGGTAATTTTTTTTTTTTAAAGAATTTATTTATCCGACAGAAAGACAGAGAGAGAGAGAGAGCACAAGTAGGGGGAGCAGCAGAGGAAGGAGAAGCAGGCTCTGCGATGAGCAGGGAGCCCAATGCAGGGCTCAATCCCAGGACCCTGGGATCATGACCTGAGCTGAAGGTAGATGCTTAACTGAATGAGCCACCCAGGCGCTCTCGTAATTTTTTTTAAAGACTTTGAGAGAAGAGAGTGCAAGTAGGGAGAGGAGCAGAGGGAGAGAAAGGATCCTAAGCAGACTCTGAGCTAAGCCCGGAGGCTAATGGTAGGGCTCAATCCCATGACCCTGAGTTCATGCCCTGAGATGAAATCAAGAGTCAAGATATTTAACTGACTGAACTACCCAGGCACCCCAAGCCCTGGTAATTCTACACAGTGTGTCACTACTCCGTAAAATGGAGGAATCTACTGAATGAACATCAAATGGATTAGCTAAGTGAAAGAAAGCAGTCTCAAAGGGTTTATATTGTATGATCCCATTTATGGGGCACTTGGAAAAAGGCAAAACTACAGGGACTGAAAACGCATCAGTAGTTGCCAGAGGTTGAAAATGAAGGAGGCTTTGATTACAAAGGGACACGAGGACGTTTTGGGGGCGATGGAACTATTCCATATCGTAACTGTGTCTTACAGCCAAATGAATCTGCATCTGTCAACTCACTGTACGCTAAAACAGGCGAGTTTTATTTTATGTAAAATACAACTCAATAAATCTGACTTTAAAAAAAGATCGACAAATCATCAAATGCAGGACCAGCAAAGCATAGCCCTCAGGCCAAACTGTGCCCAAGTGAGTTTTTATAAATGACTTTCCTGGAACGCAGCCATGCCCACTCATTTCTGTACTGTCCACGGATGCTTTCACGCCATCACTGACAGAGCAGAACAGCTGCAGTAAAGACCACATGCCCCCAAAGCATAAAATAGTCAGTCTGGGGCCCTTCAAAGAAAAGGCTGCCAAACCCTGGCCTATCCGTTCCTTTAAGCGAGGAACATTTTGTTCTTAATGTTAACAATCAGTTATAGAAATTTCAATGTGAAAACAAACTTTTCTCTATCTTAAAGCTTATCTGTTTCTTTAAGTCTATTAAAATTGTTACACTCAACAAAGAATTAAATGGTCTCTAATCTCAACCCCTCCAAAATATTCAGTAGCATTCAATATTAGCAACTTTCATTCAAGTCTCAGAAATATTAACAGGGAGCAAGCACCCTCTACTGACAACTAAAAACAAGAAACTGGGAAAACACCCACGCATGCGCACCGGCGCACACACGCACCAGCTAGTCACTAAATGACATCACTCCAAATCAGGCAATCCTAACATGGCTCTCATTTCTTTTTCCACTGTGATCTTCACCCAGCTCCTGAAACCACTATCACTTCTACTTGGACTCCTGAAAGGAATCCAAACATACTGGCAGCGACCTAAAGAACTAATACAGGATACAGAAGAATGTTATACATAGAAAGGAACTAATCAACTAAAGACCTAAATCTGAGATCTGAAATCATACAATTCTTCTAAAAAAGAAAACACAGGCAGTAATCTCTTGGATATCAGTCTTAACAACATATTTATGGCTATGTCTCTTCAGGCAAGCAAAACAAAAGCAAAATCAAACTCCTGGGGCTACAGTAAAATAAAAAGCTTTTGCATAACAAAGGAAACTATCAACAAAACAAAAAGGCAACCTATAGAATGGAATTTCAAAAATGATATATCTGATAAGCGGTTAATATCTAAAATATGTAAAGAACTTACCCGACAACAGCAACCCCCCCCAACAGCCCAATTTAAAAATGGGCAGAGGCCCTGAATAGACGTTTTTCTAAAAAAGACATACAGATGGCTAATGTTTAGACACATGAAAAGATGCTCAACATCAGTAATTGTCAGGAAAATGCAAATCAAAACCACAATGAAATATCACCTCACACCTACCAGAATGACTAAAATAAATAGGACAAGAATTAACAAGGGTTGGTGAGGATGTGGAGCAAAAAGGAGCCCTCACATTCTATTGGTGGGAACGCAAACGGGCGAAGCCACTGTGGAAGACAGCATGGAGGTTTCTCGAAAAATTAAAAATTGAAATACCGTATGATCCAATAATTCCACTACTGAGTATTTATCCAAAGAAAAGAAGAACACTAATTTGAAAATATATATGCACCATGTTTACTGCAGCATTATTTGTAACAGCTGAGATACAGAAGCAACCCAAGTACTCATCAACAAAGGAATGAAGAAGACATGGTGTGTGTGTGTACACACACACACACACACACACACACACACACACACACACTGGAGTATTACTCAGCCATAAAAAAGATCTTGCCATCTGTGACAAAACAGATAGAACTGGAGAGTATTATGCTAAGTGAAGTAAGTCACACACAAAAACACAAATACCATATGACTTCTCCCTTACATGTGGAATCTTAAAAACAAAACAAATGAACAATCAGAAAAAGAAAAGAAGATTCTTAGTTGCCAGAAGGGAGAGATGGTTGAGGGGATGGGCAAAATAGATAAGGGGATTAATAGGTAAAGATTCCAGTTATAAAATAAACAGGTCATGGAGATGAAAGCACAGCCAAAAAAAAAAATCCAAACATTAAAAAAAAAAAACCAACTGAGGTCCCAGAGAATGTTTCTTGAATGTACCAAGGAGGGAGGGAGAGTTGGTTATACCTATGATAATGCTTTATATTGAAGTTACTCTAAAGACTGTATGTTGGGTAATTAACAGGTGCCACCACGTCATGGAGACAGGTGTAACAAGAAGAATTCCCTAGAGAGTGGTGCTAGACCAGTTTTATTTGACATCTATATAAAAACATCTTCAGGGACGCCTGGGTGGCTCAGTTGGTTAGGCGACTGCCTTCGGCTCAGGTCATGATCCCGGAGACCTGGGATCGAGTCCCACATCGGGCTCCCTGCTCGGCGGGAAGCCTGCTTCTCCCTCTCTCACTCCCCCTGCTTGTGTTCCCTCTCTCGCTGTGTTTCTCGCTGTCAAATAAATAAAATCTTAAAAAAAAAAAAAAAAAACATCTTCACATCTGGAAAACATGAAGCAACTGTAGGAGGCAGAGACGACAGGTGGATAATTTAAATTTTGCAAACCAGTAAAAATTTAACAATAAATTTTTTGTTAATTTAAAAACAAAAAATTTATTGTTAAATTTTGACATGACTATATACAAGATAAGACCCTTAAGAAATCCAATCTCACATCTAAAATGAGGCTCTCTGAGCTCTATGTCAGCAATAACCTAGTAAAAGAACTTATAAGCCTGTTCCCTGAAAATATATGCCTCTGTTGCAAATCCAGCCAAAACAAGCAGAAAGATCAACGAGCATCAGTGAGCATCAGGAAGACCAATCCTGCTCTTAAAAAGAAGAAACATATGCAGATACGGACACACTGTACGGATCACTGGATGGTCCAGAAGGAGAACAAGAGCTGTGTCTCACAAGCCCCACAAGCATCTTGCTAGCGTGACAACAATGGGGGAGAGGAGACCGGGCTCTGATCCAGGCCAGAAATTCTTCAGCATGTTTATCTTCTGTTTCCAGTCCACATCTCCATTCTGAAAACTATGTGGGAAAAAAATGTCTGCATCACATGCCCCTGTGAGCTGTGTCCTAGCAGCAGTTCTAAATTTCTGAAAGTCTGGAAACTATACATGAAAACACATAAACTATATTTAATTAAACCACTTATGGAAATTAAATACATACTATGATTTTTACCTTTTTGATAGTTTTTCTTCAGAAACTATAAAGTAGGATCTTACTGACATTCTCAAGAGCCTAAGAAAAATTATACAGCAGAACTGCAAAACCCTTCCAAAAATCAAGAATAATTTGTTCTACTAAATAAACTAAATTACTCTAAAACATATTTTAAAAATTGCTCTTAACTTCTGGTAAGTTGTGTTTTGAAGGATTATAAGCCATGTATTTGTACTCATTATGCACTTTCTCATGGAAGCCATGTTACAAATGGATTTTAAGTTCCATATGACCTTTGGTACTGAAACTAAATAATAACACAAGAGAACTAACCTAGGATGTATCAGACTAACGTAGGTTCTTAAGCACCACTTAGGGCATTGTCTCTAAGAGGGAAATTCACTCTGAATATAAACCCTGAGTGAGTTCTCACTTGTACTGCCAATACAAAACCTCACCCCACCTTCCTTTCTTCAATATCTCCACAAAAGTAAGCTTACTAAAGCAAAAGGGCTGGAGAAGTACGCCTGATATTTCCACTGAGAAGAGAAGGATGCCAGCGTGGAGTACCCACAGCAGCAGGGAGGGCATCTCTTAGCATGAAGAAAGAGAAGCTCCAGCCATAAAAGCAGGAAAGAGGAGTCTCGAACGAGGGCAGACAACTAACATAAGAATATGCAGTTGAAGGCTGAGAACCGCCTATACTTCTCAACGAACCAGTATCTCTAGAAAAGGACACAAAACCTTTTAGTAAGGTGTAAAAGCAGGAGAATGGCATTAGAAGAACAGACAGCAAGACTAATCATCCTTTTACAATAAACATTACTTTCCCAAATAACTACCTATTTCTTGATGACAAACTAACTGCTTACCAGTTCTGCTTCAAATCCAAATACCGAATGCTGACCCCCTCTTTAATGGCTTCGTAGTCACTTTCAGATCCCTATATGAGAATATCAACAACATAAGCTCCATGAGTAAGGATCACTGCTTTTCACCTTTGTATTCCCAGCTCCTACTAAACATTTCAAATAGTGATTGAGAATAATAATAAATGCATTTTTAAAACTACTAAGGGAACTCCATTATTTCTAGGGGTTGAACTCCCTATTTCTGCTTATCTGATGACTAAAAGCTATACTGCACTGAAATATGTTCTAATAAATAAAACACTTAAAAGAAACTAGCATTCTCATATAATCAAAAAAGTGAATTACTAAGATGGGTAGTATTTTTCCTTACCCAAATAGCATCAGTAATGTTTTCCTTCAGGGCTCTATTTATATCCCAACTATGTGCTTGTTTTTCTGAGGAATCATCCAATTCCCATTTGCTGATGTTTGAATTTGTCAGGCTATAAAAGCTTGCTTTCTCTCTATCCCAAAGGACACTTGAAAGCTGTATGGAGAGAAGAAAAAAGTTACATTTATAGATTTTTAAGTTCTAACGTGAATGAACTACTTTTCTGAAATTCAAATTTTATACATTTTATAAGTATTCCATTAGTAATTAAGTAGTCAAAAAAAGGAGTGATCCTAAAATGGACCTTGAAAGCAAGGTAAGATTTCCAGAAATATAAAAGCAGACAGCCCACAAAGAGTACAGTTGTGGGAAAGTTATAAGGTCTTTCAGAGAACAAGCAGGCCTGTTACATTGGAATGTAGATCATAACTAAAAAGGAAAAATAATGCTCAAATGAAAAATTAGGGACACACAGCAGAGTCCTGAACGTGCGTTTGTAAACCTAGTAAACAAGAGGTTAACAATGGCTTTAGAACTCGAGAGTTGTGTTATAGAAAAAGGAATGTAGCAAGTTATATGTAGATAAATTATTTTGCCTTTTCACGTATATGCTTGATTATGAAGTACAGTTATGTTTTTAAGTTGGGCACATGACTGTTTTGAGTTAAGGCCCTAATTTTCTCCATTTCTCTTGTCACCATGATTCTGGCCACTAATGGGATAAGAGAGCCAACAGAGAGTAAACTGAACTGCCACCGAGAGCTTAGGGAAATTTACCAAGAGTGCAGATTAGGGCATAACAATGGAAGCAGAAGACAGGGATGAAAATGAGACATGACAGAAGTCAAATCCATAGCATCTGGTAAGGAAGGAATCTGCTACAGAAGGGGAGGCAGGCGTGCGCGCACACACACACGTGCACACACACAGACACACGCGATCAAGAGCTGATATCTGGGTCACGGAAAATAGTGACAAGGTCATGAAGAGAATTAAACAGGCCAAAGAGAAATGAGTTTTATATACAGTTTTAGTGTAGAAAATGTGAGGGAAGAGGGAATATGAGCAATTTGTTTTCAGACACATTAGGTTTTAGGTTTGAAGACCATCAAGAAAGCAGATGATGAGAGCAACCCGCAATTAGAAGGAGACAGCACAGTAAGAAGAGAACGTGCTTTCAGTTCAGAGAGGCCTGGAGTGATTGCACAGCCTCCGGGAGTCTACAGGAATGTCACTGAGGCAGTCTGCTAGCGTGCAAGCCGGGGAGAGAGCATTACAGGTCATCGTAGCAATCACTCGAGATAACAACCACAGAGCTCCTGGCAGAGAGGAGCTGCTGCGGGTTCACTACCACCTGCAGGTTCGCTACCACTCTCCCAGAGCCTGAGGCAGACGCCCGGCCGGCGGTTCTAGATCTGAGTTAGCCACACAGACAGCTGAAACCGTGAGAGTGGAGAACACTTCCGGTTAAGTCAAAAAGCAAAACTGGTCCTTAAACACATGTGTAGTTTTATATAGAACAGTAATTCGAAGAATGTACACAGAAGAGAACTTGTACGACTTACGAATATTACAGTTACAGGGTGGGAGAGGGGTAGTATGAACTCATTTGGTCACAGTAAAAACGCTTCACTGAAAACACCAGAGGCTTCACTTCACAGACACTAGTGTTCACACAGAGGCAATACCGACTTCATAGCAGACGTCCAACTTACACTGATTCTGCAAAGAAACAAGCTTGTAAAACAAAATCATTTTATCAACTTACGATGAGATCACTACTGGGAGACAGAATTCCCAAAAGAGAAGAAACCTTCCGACCAATTCCCGAGAGCATGCCTTGTCCTTGAGGCAGAATGTGTTGATGAATCTTTCCTAAACTATCAGGTATCAGCCGAACCAACTGGCCTCCCGATGAGGACAAAATAAAACTTCCTCCCTGTGAACAAATAGTGTGAAATAAGTTACCCATCTATAACTAAGATAAAGAACATTAACACTAAATGCTTTGATACAGAAACAAATAATCTATCATCATTATCTTAAAAGAAATCCAAAAGAAGAAAAGTCATGATTTACTTATGAATACTACAGCATGTTACTAATACGTGATACTATTAATTTTACATAAGCTTTGGTTGTTTTTTTTTAATTGTGCTTCCTTAATTCCGATTTTTAAACTACAGTTTCAGCACACTACAGGTTCAACAAATCAAGTATCATATTTTATTCTTTGGTCAATTTGCAGAGTGTACACTGGCAAGCCATTCTTCATCATGTCTGAGGGTTTCCAAGTCACCATGAGGAACTATTTCTGAAAGAGATGAATACCGTGGGCTCTGACCCAATGCTGGTATTTCACAGCCCTAGAAGAAGGGCTTTCCTCTGTCCAGCTGTTCGACTCCTACACCCTTACATTCTCTTGCCTCTTCTGGATCCCTCTCTGGACTGCATGGTCTATCCAAAACAATTTTTGGTCACTCACATCTCACTCCAAGACAAATCACAACTTTCCAGTAAGTATGAGAGAAAGCCTATCGTGTACCTGCACTGCTGTCAGGAAGCTGTAGGTCTTGTCACCTCCCAGGTCCACAGAGGCCTCCGCGTAGGTGCCCTCAGCGGCAAGACTGGGCCAAAAGCGGACGGACCCTTCTCTGGTGGCAGCCATGACAGCAACAGCCTTGAAACGAGATCATAAAACTCGATAATCACAGTGAAAAAGCTGTGTCTCGCGTCTGATGTGTCTGGTGACACTGAGAAAAAGAAACTAGGGCAATTTATTATTTGATTAACAGAAATTAGAGGGGGACAAAATGCCTCCTTTTTATACTGTAAAAATCATCAGACTATTGAAGTTTACTTTCTTTTCCTTCTGCTGTGCAGTTCTACTAATTGTAACACTTGTATAGACCTATGTAATTACTGCCAATATAGGGACACAGCACAGTTCCCTACACATCCCAAACTCCCTGGTGCTACCCTTTTACAATCACACCTTTCTCCCATCTTAACCCTGGCACCCAGTTTCCATCCTTTTACTTTCATCTTTCTGAGAATGTCAAGCAAATGGTATCATACAGAATGTAACCTTTATGCACTGGTTTATCTCACTTCATCATGCCTTTGAGATGCATCTGGGTTGTTGCTGTATCAAGAATTCATTCCTGGTGGCGCCTGGGTGGCTCAGTTGGTTAAGCAACTGCCTTCGGCTTGTCATGATCCCGGAGACCCGGGATCGAGTCCCACATCGGGCTCACTGCTCGGCGGGAAGCCTGCTTCTCCCTCTCTCACTCCCCCTGCTTGCGTTCCCTCTCTGGCTGTGTTTCTCTCTGTCAAATAAATAAATAAAATCTTAAAAAAAAATAAAATAAAAAAAAGAATTCATTCGTTTTTACTGCTCAGTAGTAGTGCACTCTATGGATGAAATCCATTTGTTTATTCATTCACTTGTTAAAGGACATTTGGGTTGTTTCCACCTTTGGCTATCACAAATAAAACTGTTATGACACTCATACTGTTTTTTTGTGTAAACTTAGGTTTTTTGGTTTTTTTTAATTTACTTATTTGAAAGAGAGAAACACAGCTAGAGAGGGAACACAAGCAGGGGGAGTGAGAGAGGGAGAAGCAGGCTTCCCGCCGAGCAGGGAGCCCGATGTGGGGCTCGATCCCGGGTCTCCGGGACCATGACCTGAGCCGAAGGCAGTTGTTTAACCAACTGAGCCACCCAGGCGCCCCTAAACTTAGGTTTTAATCTCTGAGGTAAACAGCCAGAAATTGAACTGTTGGGAAAGTGAAAATCAAGTATGTGTGCCACTCTGCATTCCCATCAGGAATGTTTGAGTGCCAGCTGCTCCACATCCTGGCCAGCACATGGTAGGGTATTTTGTATTTTAGCCCTTGCAACAGATATATGGTGATATCTCACTATTGTATCAGTTTGCATTTCCTTCTTGGCTAATAATGTGAACATTTGTGTGATGCCCTTATATGTTCTTTGGTAAAGTATCTGTTCAGGTCCTGTGCCATTTTTAAATTGGGATGCTTAATTATCAAGCATTGAGAGTTCATTTTATATTCCAGATAAAAGTTCTTTGCTGGATATAGGACTTATGAATACTCTCTCCCCGTCTGTAGCTTGTCTCTTTTTCTTCTCACTGTCTTTGACAGAGCCAAGTTTTTAATTTTGATGAAGTCTGATTTATCTATTTTTTTTACTTTTATGAATCACGCTTTTGGTGATTTCCAAGAACTCTTTGTGTAAGCCCAGGTCGTGATGATTCTCTGTGTTCTTCTAAAAATTTATAGTTTTATGTTTTAAATCTAAATCTATGATCCCTTTTGAGTTAATCTTTGTATAAGGTAGGAAGTTTAGAGGAAAATTCTTTCTTCCTCTCTGTTTTTTGTGTTTTTGGTTTTTTGTTTTTGTTTTTTTTTTGCCTAAGGGTGATCAAATGGCCCCAACCCTTTCTGAAGACTGTCCTCACTCCGCTGAACTGCTGTTGCAGGGCTGTCCCAGATCCAAGGGCCGCCTCTGCGCGTGCGCTCTCCATCTGTCTATCTGCCAACGCTAGTGTCTTAATTCCCATGGCTCTTACAGTTATGGCTCCCATCAGGTTGGAGGATTCCTCTAATATTAGAACTCCCTTAGAAAAAAAAGTATGTATTTCCATAAGCATTTAAGTCACCTACCTGAGTAGAGTGTCCTTCGGCGGCAGTGTCAGAGTAAGACAGGGCCACCAAGTCAGCGCCCCAGGGGAAGTCACTAGGCGGCAGCTGGAGCTCCTTGCAAACCGACAACTGAACAAGAAACCCAAACCAAAAGTCTTTCACACCAAATCCAAGTTTTTTGAATATGCACCTAACTTCACTATTTTCCTCTCCTGCATATTTCAGATGCTGATTCACTGCTGGAAATACAATTCTACAAATACTCTTTCTTCTCACATCTTTTTCATCAGGTTTTCATCACAGATTTCAGTAATTTCAAAACAAAGTATCTTAAGAGATATAGAATCAGGAAAACTTAAGAGGTAGACCAGACCCTGAATATTAAGAAGCCCAAGATCTTTCTGGACTAAAAAAAAAGTCTACTGTTTCAGAGATATATGTATGGAATTTTCCCCAGCCTAGTCTTGTTTTATTTGACATCTAAAATCAGGCCGCTTTCTTTTGGGAAGCGACCCTGATTGGACTGGGCCCTGGCCGGTCAGCAAAATTCTGATGCTTGGCACGAAATAAAGCTCTGCTTAACCTTCAAAAAAAAAAAAAAACAAACAAACAAAATAAATAAAATCAGCATGACCACAGAATAATTAATTATACCAAGTTGTCCAGAAAATATTTCTTAGCCTCAGCCAGATATCAGACTCCTTCTGTTAACTCATCACGGCCTCCAGGATGTCTCCCTTGCCTATGCTCTCAACTACAAATGTTATTTTCTAGGCAGCAGCCGTGTAGAGGCCACAGAAGTCAAGAGTTTAGGTAAGCATGAGTCCCCAGTTCCAATAGAACAGTGGCCCAGTAACAATAGTAACCAGTAACTGGTGCAGGAGAGGATGTCTGATCTGGAACACAAAGGAAAATAGGTTGCTGAAGAAAAGTTCTTAGAAACACAAATGATAACCCTATGTAAGAAACTTGACGACTCAGAGTTACACTAGCAATTACTAAAATTGGTATCATTTTGCCCCTATTTTTAAAAAGACTTATTTATTTATTTGAGAGGGGGAAGGACAAAGTGAGAAAGAGAATCCTGAAGCAGACTCCCCACTGAGCACAGAGCCCAATTTGGGGCTTGACCCCAGGACCCTGAAATCATGATTTGAGCCAAAATCAAGAGTCAGCTGCTTAACTGACTGAGTCACACAGCCACCCCTCAGTTTCCCCGTATTAAGCATCATTCAGTGGATTCAGCGAAACAGAGTTCTATCTTAGGAACAAATAAACACAGTTCATTAGCTTATGTGGACGGCATTTAGTCTTAAACTTCATTAGGCAGACTGAAATGACACTTAATAACATTCATTAAAAATTTTAAAGTCTAGGGCACCTGGGTGGCTCAGAGGGTTAAAGCCGCTGCCTTCGGCTCAGGTCATGATCTCAGGGTCTTGGGATCGAGTCCCACATCAGGCTCTCTGCTAGGCAGGGAGCCTGCTTCCCCCTCTTCCTCTGCCTGCCTCTCTGCCTATTTGTGATCTCTCTCTCTCTGTCAAATAAATAAAATCTAAAAAAAAATTTTTTTAAGTCTAATGTAATTAAATGTAAATACCATGGATCTAGTTTAAAATTATTAAACAGGAGAAATTTTCCCAACACAAAAATGTATTTGCATGCTCAGTATTGCATATCATAACAACAATGCAAATCCATAATGTCTGAGTCAGATTACTGTCCCCTAGCAACTCTAAAGCTTTAGAGTAAAAATTAAGAGACAATTGGAATCCACTCCTCTTATCTCCTTTTAGCTCCCTAAACAGCAGTTACCTTCGTAATAGGTGACAGAGCAATCTTCCAAATAAAGAGTTTCTCTTTGCAGACCAGACAAGCCCATCCTCCTTCATCTATGTGAACAGTCAGGTGATCATCAACTAAAAAAATTTAAAATAAAAAAAAAAAGCCTATAATTAAACTTAAGCCATGAATAAGAAAAACTGTTAAAAAAAAAAAAAACAAAAAGACCCTGATCTCAAGGTCCTGGGATTGAGGCCCACGTCGGCCTCTCTGCTCATCAAGGAGCCTGCTTCCTCCTCTCTCTGCCTGCCTCTCTGCCTACTTGCGATCTCTCTGTCAAATAAATAAATAAAATCTTTAAAAAAAAAAGACTGGTGCCTGGGTGGTTCCGTCATTGGATGTCTGCCTTCAGCTCAGGTCATGATCCTGGAGTCCCGGGATCGAGCCCCATATCGGTCTCCAGCCCCACATCGGGCTCCCTGCTCAGCAGGAAGTCTGCTTCTCCCTCTCTCACTCCCCCTGCTTGTACTCCCTCTCTAGCTGTCTTTCTCTCCATCAAATAAGTCATATCTTTAAAAAAAAAGAAGAAAAAAAACCTTAAAATTCCTTATACCAAGATCTTCTTTATGACTATATTCTTTGTTATGTATGTGGATGTGTATAAAAAGAAGTGATCACCACATAAAAAAATTCATTCACGTTAAAAAAATGCTCGAGTTGGGGCGCCTGGGTGGCTCAGTTGGTTAAGCGACTGCCTTTGGCTCAGGTCATGATCCCGGAGACCTGGGATCGAGCCCTGCATCGGGCTCCCTGCTTGGCCGGAAGCCTGCTTCTCCCTCTCTCACTCCCCCTGCTTATTATGTTCCCTCTCTTGCTGTGTTTCTTTCTGTCAAATAAATAAAATCTTAAAAAAAAAATGTTCGAGTAATTCAAGAGTTATTAATATCCAAAATAAGAAATCCACTTAACTTTGACAATCACTTTTAGAAATGTATCTAAAGGCAAAGGTATATTTTGGACTTAGGTTTAGTATCTTTTAATATTGGCTATAAGCCAGTACCTTATTTTCTATAATATTCAGTAACATTTGTAATTTCATTTTGATACAGCAACACAAATAATAATTTCTCCCATTAAATATATAAAAAAAATTTCAAGGAAAAATTGTTCCTTCAAAAGAATGTGATTTTTGGGGCACCTGGGTGGCTCAGTTGGTTAAGCGACTGCCTTTAGCTCAGGTCATGATCCCAGAGACCTGGGATCCAGCCCAGCATTGGGCTTCCTGCTCAGCGGGAAGCCTGCTTCTCCCTCTCTCACTCCCCTTGCTTGTGTTCCCTCTCTAGCTGTGTTTCTCTCTGTCAAATAAATAAATAAAATCTTTTTTTTAAAAAAAGTGATTTTCAAGTACTTTAAAAGTATGATAAGTCACTTCATTATATGCAGACATTAAAGATTACATTCCTTATATTTTTAAGAGTTATTTATTTTAGAAAGAGAGAGCATGCATGAGGGAAGGGCAAAGGGAGGAGAGGAAGAGAATTTAAGCAGACTCTTCACTAAGTGCAGAGCCCAACATAGGGCTCGACCCCATGACCTGAGCTAAAACCAAAAGTCGGCTGCTTAACTGACTGAGCCACTCAGACACCCGATGGGTTACATTCTATATTAAATGACAAAACTACATTAGTATATTACTGTCATAAACATTGGTGGTAAACCTCGGTAAGTGTGTTAGCCCTTAATTTTATTTAATTAATTTAATTAATTTGAGCTCTGCTCTTTGCCTAAAGCAGGGTAGAGGGGCAAGATAAAAGGCATCAATAATGTACAAGCTAAATTACTAAAATACTAATGTATAAGCTAAAATACTAAATACTGTATCTAGGCTAAGTGTGGGCTTTTTGCTGAATTAGCATACCTGCTCAATATTTTCTTTTCCTGAAAGCAATAAAGCAGCTCCACATACTCTACTGCTAAGCCCCTGAGGTCTCTGACTTAGCACACAGCACCTGGTAGGTTTCCACATAGGGAAAAATTCTTCCAGTTTATGCACCCCAGTTTAAACATCCTAACTTCTAGGGTCTCTCTCATCTGAGGCTATGTATTATTTGTTATTAAAAGTCTGGTGGCATAAACCAGGAGTATGTTAAAAGGTTTAAATATAGAAATTTTTAGAAGAGTAAATAAAAATGTAATACATATCATCTATACTTAAAACAAAACCAGTCCAGGGCACCCGGGCGGCTGTCACCTTCAGTGTCTGCCTTCAGCTCAGGTCATGATCCCACAGTTCTAGGATCAAGTCCTGAATCAGGCACCCTGCTCAGCAGGAAGTCTGCATCTCCCTCTGCCCCTCCTCATGCTCATGGCATGCTTGCTCTCTCACAAAAATAAATTTAAAAAATCTTTTAAAAAGATAATAAAAACAGGCAAGATATGCAAGTTCAGGTTGATGAGAAATATTCCTTTCTAGAAGGGAATACACTTTAACCTGTTCTGTCATTCACAGTATGAAATACATTTTATATCATGATACATTCACATACAATGTAAATAAAATAAGTTACCTAACATTATTATACGAAATGCACTGATATTCTGCATTTTTTAAATGTTGGCCATGAGCTGATTTCAGTTACCACCTGCAGTTTGAAGAACACGGTTCCAAAAAAATCACAAAAACCTAGAACTGAATCCTAAATAAAGATCACTTGAGAACATCAGTGAGGATGCTCTGAACTTTGCTCTTCCCACCACCCGACCCTCATCCTAACTGTTGCCTTTCTGACCCTTGTGTAACTGCATCTTCCAAACGGCCACTCAAATTCCTAGCCAACAGAACCTTCTAAAGGTACACCATGCCGATAACACAAATGTGTCGATATAACCTCTGGGATAGTACACAGGATCCAGATCTTACTGCATGATCACACCCAATCATGTGAGGCAGTGTTTTGGGTTTTTTCAAGCAAAAGCTCATATACACAATCAACTTTTGAAATCAGACTAAGTTTTGAATATGCAATGAAATAATGTAACTGTGTTAAAAATAAATTCATTCTGCTTCTCAAATTTATTACATTTCTCAATTACAGTGAAAACTAAATGTTACCTGTTTCTACATCATTTAAGTGAAGGTATATCAGAAAAAGCACAGATTTCCATGTGAGCCGGAGCCAGGCTGCATTCTGAATTGCTAGTAGAGGCAAAGGGAAAATGACACCCACCTTCAGCCAATGTCAACGCTTCCATTATTTTAACAGGAAGAGAAGATCCGAATGTTTTCACATCATAGTTCATAGACTCAGTTACACAGTGGTGTGGCAATATTCGTGTAGGCGTTCCTCTAAAGAAAAGAGACCACATTCCCTGAACCATAACTTAAAATTTTGTTATCTTAGGGCGCCTGGGGGGTTCAGCTGGTTAAGCATCTGCCTTGGGCTCAGGTCATGATCTCAGGGTTCTGGGATCTAACCCACATCAGGTTCTCTGCTCAGCGAGGAGCCTGCTTCCCCCTCTCTGTCTGCCTGCTACTGCCCTGTGCTTGTGCTCTCAAATAAATAAAATCTTTAAAAGAATTTGTTTCCATTATCCTGATTTTTAGGTACATATTTTCACATAAAGAGAAGATCTCTGATAAACAAGAAGAAAGATGAGGTGTAATAGTACAAAACAAAAACAAACACAACTCTGGCTCATATGTACTGTGTAATACATTTTTTGTTAATACAAACAAACAAAAAGACAGGATCTAGAAAAACGGCTTGCCTCTTATGCTCTATCAATCAGATGCATGCTCTATTCACTTAAACTCTTTATAACTGCTTCCTGAGCTGTGATATACGAAGGCTGGACTAGATCAGCGTTTCCCAATTTTTGGATCATTTTGAGGGTCTCAATCAACATTCTTAAAAAACAAAATAGAATATAATCTAAAATTTATTCTACACTGTGGTCAAATAAGCTTTACAAACATTGGGTTAGATTATCTTTAAGCTCTCATCAGCCTTGGAACTTTTCTTTATTGAAGTATAGTTGACACAAAATGTTACATTAGTTTCAGGCATATAAAACAGTGATTAGAAGCCCTATGCTATGCTCACAAATTCAGCCCCTGTCACCATGCAACCCTATTATAACATCACTGATTACCTTTCCTATGCTGTACTGTTCATCCCTATGACTTACACATTCTATAACTGGAAGCCTGTACCTCCCACTCCTTTCACCTATTTTCCCCGTCATCAGCTATAGAATTGTATGAAATCTACCAGAGTTGGGTTTTTTTTTTAAGGTTTTATTCATTCATTCATTCATTCATGAGAGAGGAGTGGGGAGGGAGGCAGAGGGAGGAGCAGGTTCCCTGTGCAGGACTCCATTCCACCATGACCTGAGCCAAAGGCAGATGCTTAACGAACTGACACACACAGGCGCCCCCAGATTTGTACAATCAAGAAAGTGGAGTCATGAGTATCTGCTGTGAGGTTGATACTGTATCAGTTGAAACTGTATCTCCTCACCTTGTTAACATTCAAAAAATAATGGAGTTACCAGTATAAAATTAATTCTCCCTTATCATAAGGATTAAGTGAGCTTTGTTTCTTGACATACCATTATAACAAAAATTTCTCTCTAAACAATCACTAGAAAGATTTTAAAAACACATAAAGTACAGCTTTTATTCCCTGACTTTTCTCAAAAGAAGTAGAAAACACTGACAAGACCACCACTTTGAAGAGCACTTTCAAAATTTAAGTTTTCTTATAAAGCAAAGTTCTTTTTTGATGGAGGAAGTCAGAGGAAACTACTCAGAAACAAGTTACCTTCTAAAGTTCTAAATTAACTATGAAAGGGTGGGTGTGGAGCACGACTTCACAGGTGATGTGGAGTGATGGGCCATGCTTATTTGCTAACAAAACTACTATTCTTTTTTTTGTTTGTTTTTAAGATTTTATTTATTGACAGAGAGAAACAGCCAGAGAGGGAACACAAGCAGGGTGAGTGAGAGAGGGAGAAGCCGGCTTCCCGCCGAGCAGGAAGCCCGACGTGGGACTCGATCCCGAGTCTTCGGGATCATGACCTGAGCCGAAGGCAGTCGCCCAACCAACTGAGCTGCCCAGGCGCCCCACAAAACTACTATTCTTAACTGACGGCTATGGAAAGCCTTTGACTATTAATTTAGCTACAAAGTTAGCTTGTGTGGCCCAAACTCCCTTAATTATCAATCAGAAGGTATTGACGACAAGAAGTATGTTAGGCATCATACGCTGTCCCCGGCTTGGAGACGCTCTTTCCTACGGTCGTCGAGGGATTTCCTACTGATTCGTCGGCCTTAAGTGAAAAGACTCGCGACTGCCTGACACGGGCACACAGGGGAGTAAGGAGGCAGGTCAGCACCAACTGAAATGTTCACTTCTACACAAAGCTAATTCCATGAACAGTGCGAAGTGAAGGCTCGATAAACTAAAGCGAGGCTGAAATAACCCGCAAAGACAGCGCAGGTCTCGTTTCCCAGACCTGTGTCTTTCCTCCCCGCCGCCCCGGCTCCGGAGGTTCCAGAGACTCGGTCCCATCAGGCCCGCCGAGGCCCGGAAGCCTATCGGTCACGAGACCGAACCGGGGACCATCACTCACCGCGAGCTCAGCGAGCTCCGCCGGCCGACCGGCGAGAAGAGCACCGGGGAGCTGACCGCCGACCCCAGTGGCAGACCTTTCCTGCTAGTCGCCCGGGGCGTGGAGCCCGGCCCGACTCCGCCCAGCGGGCCCCTTCGGGACCCGGGACCCGGCGTCCGCGGAGAAGAGACCGCCGGGAACATGACGGAACCGAGAGGCGACACCGGGCACGCAGAACCCTCGGGAGAGAGCCGAAGCTCGGCTCGCGCGCCGCGGAGCTTGAACACCCGCGGGCGGGAGGGCACGCGGCGATGACGCAAAAGCACGGCGCGGGGCGGCGGGATTTGTCGGCGAGGCAGCGGAGCGCGCGCCGTCAGACGTAAAAGCTCAGCGCCGAGGCGCGGGGCGTGGTCGGAACCGCGTGTGTGGAGGGGCCGCGGAGAGCGCGCGTTCATGACGTCAGAGGCGGGCTCCAGAGTCTCGGGGAAGTGAAAGTGGAGAGCCTGGTGCCCTTCCCGAGTGTCCGACCCGAAGCCTGTCCGCGTTCCGGTCTTTCCCGAGCCTCTCGGGGGCTGGAAGGCGTGGGTCCTCCGGTCCCCGCTGGGAAGGGGGACGATCGGGAAAGTTGGCCGTGGGCACCCGCTTATCCCTGTTCTTCTGTGCACCTGTCCTTCCCCAGTGCAGACCGTGCGGACCGCCCCGGGACGCTTGGCCGCCGCAGGTGCACAGCTCGGTCCCGGTCTGCCCCCGGTCTGCCCCAGCCTGCGGCTCCCGGCAGCCAAGCCCCGACGCCCGGGATCGCAGGCCGGGTTCCTGTCTCCGTGTAGGCCCGTCCCGAGCGCTCGGCCCCCCTCGGGGAAGCCGGCCAGGGACCCCGATGAAGAAGAGGAGCCCTGCCGGGAGCCGCCTGCTCGCTCACCGCCGCGGGAACGTCTGGTCGCCGTAGCTCCGGCCGCGGTGCTCGGGCCTCGGCGTCCCCGGCGGTGGTGGCGGCGACCCCAGCGAGCGGAGCGGGCCGGTCCCCGAGCGCGGGCAGCACAAGCTCTGCACCACCCCGGGCTCTGCCCTTCCTAGGCTGCCGTTCCCGTTAAAAAAAATCATTTCCTTGTTTATACTCTGACTTCATCTTAAATAGTATGGTCGGTGATGCGGGGAGTCCAGGAGGGAGAGTGGAGAGCGCGGTCCTCACCGTCGAGCGAGCGTCGGCCCCCGGAGGCCTGTTGAACTGCGCTGCCCCGGTGTCTGAGGACCGGCATTTCTACCGAGCCTCCCGGGGCTGGTGATGCGGCTGTCCCCGCACGGTCAGAGAACCACCGGCGCAGGGATGGAGTGTATATACTCGGGGATTAAAGGGAGCTGCTTCAAATCTCCCCTCTGCTATTTGCTGCCTGCCTCCTTTTTAAGCCTCTATTAAATCACCAATAGTACTCACTTGTGAGAATTAGATAATATACATGTGACTTTGTGGATGTCAAAAAACAAACGTAGAATGAAGGCAAACACGGTGAAGAACAACAGCATTTCCAATAAAATAGTGCTCTTTAAAGAAAATCAGTAAGACAAAGCAAGCTACCCCAATAGAGAAAAATGCAAATGTTGGAAGGGCATGAACTAACTAGCATTAAGTTCAAGACTAGAAACGACCAAAAACACACGAAAAGATGTTCAACATGACTAATAATTAAAGAAATGCAAATGAAACCACCGATCAGTATTGTTGGTCTGTTGAATTAGGTGGAAGGTTTTATAAAACGAAAATAGTTCCTGTTGAAAGGCTGGGGGAATAGGTGCTGATGTATATACACTTCTGGTGAGATTTTTATAAATTAATATGTCTTTTAAGAGGACAATCTATCAAAAAGTCCTATAACTTGTATATGCTCTTTATTTTTTTATTTATAATTTTTTTTACTTATATATTTAACAGAGAGAGACAGCAAGAGAGGGAACACAAGCAGGGGGAGTGGGAGAGGGAGAGGGAGAAGCAGGCTTCCTGCTGAGGAGGCAGCCGGATGTGGGGCTCGAGATCGTGGGTCTCTGGGATCATGACCTGAGCCAAAGGCAGATGCTTATCAACTGAGCCACCCAGGCACCCCTTGTATATGCCCTTTAAACTTAGCAATTCACTTTTAGAATTTAGCTGAAAAAATCATAATAAATATAGAGTATTGTTTATAATAGCAAAGAATATAGAAAGCTGTCCAATGATAAATTTATAGTATAGTCACACTATAAAATTTATATGGTTAAAAAGAATACATGTAGATATGTGTAATGAATACTTAAGGATGTAGGAAAATATCTGTTGTAAAATTTTTAAAAGGTTGGTCAAAAAACAGTGTGCCCACTATGAGCCTGTTTTTATTGAGATTTAAAAGAATGCCTCATAGTCACATGTGAGAAGCTCAACTTGAACATGTGCCTCCCTTCTGTACACCCTTCCTAAAGTACTGCCCTTTCTGTTAAATCCAAACTTTGATTTCTGTGGCCCTAATCACTGCAATCAACAACGGGATAGTAGCCGGAATTCAGAATTGTTTCCTGCAGCTGTGGCAGAATTATTTGAATTCCACTATCATCAACATAGTAATGGTGATATCATCAAAATGGAAAGGCAGGGAAAACAATGAACTCATCGTGGAAATTACCGACGCCCAATCATTTCAAGGCATTCATTTAATTGCCATCTAATAGCAATGGAACTTTTGAGATAACTCTAAACCTCGTAGTTT
>PITA01012466.1:0-61606 GCA_004023965.1 Spilogale gracilis | reverse complement strand
CTGGAAGAGATTATGCTGAGTGAAATAAGCCAAGAAGAGAAAGTCAAGTATCACATGGTTTCACTTACTTGCGGTGCATGAGGGGTAACCTGGAGGACAGTGGGAGAAGGAAAGTAAATGGGAACTAGGGTAATCTAGGGAGGGAAACGAAACAACAGAGACTTTGGACACAGAAACAAACTGAGGGACTTGGAGGGAGCGGGGTGGAGGGATGGGAGAGCCTGGTGGTGGGTACTGGGGACACCTAAAGCGTGGAGCACTGGGTGTGGGGAATGGGGAATGAATCTTGGAACACTGGAAAAAAAAATTTAGTAACAATAAAAAAAAAAAAACCTTGTTAAAATGCTAAGGTAATAAATGACTTTAAAATTTAAAATAAATAAATAAATAAATAAATAAGCAGCCTACCTGTAAACAGTCCTGCTTGTGTATGAATTTGTTGGTAATTTTGGACATTTATGCTTTATTCCTATACCTACATACAAAGAGTTGTGTACAACATAAAGAAAGTAGACAAATGAATGAAATGCATGTGTGGTTCCCAGTTCCTCATATAAGGAATTTAGAAGTTTACTCCATCCTAAAAGTAGAAAGCTGAATGGACCGAAAAATCAACAATTCTTGGATTTTCAGGCAGAGGAGAACGCAGGGCAAATCCCGGCCCAAACGATGGAGAGATAGGCAAATGTATTCATTTCATACACTAGCATAAGTTTGGTTATAATAAAGTAGACTCTAATTAAATGTAATATAGGATACTATATGATAGAATATATAATTTCATTTGTTTTTCTGTGTTTTCCTTTATTCCATAACCTGTATTGAAGGCGATTTCTGCATCTTACTCACTTACATCATCAGGACCTTCTGTAGTTCTTGACTCTCAGCAGTTTCAACTGTTGATATTTTATATTGACCTTATATCCCGTAAACCTGCTCAACTCACTTCTTAATTCTAGTAGCATTTTGTTAGGCATTTGTGCTTTTCTATGCAAACAATCTAGGTGTTTGTAAATGGATATTCTTCTTTTTCTCTTTCTGGTCTTTTTTTTTTTTTTTCTTGTCTTACTGCACTAGCTAGGACTTTATGATGCTGAATGGAAACAGCGATAGTGGACATCTTTGGCTTTTCCTCAACATAGGGAGGAAACATCTGGTTTTTCATCATTATCAACATGAACTGCAGTTTAAGGTAGCCTTTTTTAGATTGAGAATGTTCCTTTTTATTCATGGTTTTCTGTAAGTTTTATATCATGAAAAGATGTTAGATTTTGTTAAAAGCTTTTCCTGCATTCATTAAGATCATTTTTTCCCCTTTGGTATGTTGTTACAGTGCGATACACTGAATGATTTAGCGTATTTAGCATCACACCAATGCCAAGAGGATCAAGTCATAGAAGTGCTGATCACTTCTTTTCTACCTTCATGGTATCCTCAGTACTTGGTCTGTTGATTCTATGCAAAAGCAAAGTCTAAGTCTTGAAATCTCCAGCTAGATCTGTTGACCTATTTCTTTCACTTCTTTTAGTGTTGTTTTAAATATTTTAAGCCTCTACTCTTAGAGGCATGGACATTTAGCATTGATATGCTTTCTTGACCCTTTTATCCTTACATGGTGCCACAGTCCTAAGGCCATATTCTTCACTACCCTTCTTCCAAAGTCTAAAACTCTGTTTTTGTAGAGCATAGACAAATATAATTGATGTGGGTCACAAACTTAGGTTCTGCCCCCGCCCCAGGCGCATGACTAAGGGATGGCTTTCTCAGATAGCTCCCTCAGCCTTCAGACTCTCACAAACTCAGTTATACCCAAATCCTGCATGGGAATTGGAAGTCTTCAGTTAACCCTATTTTGAAATTTTATTTACAGAATATTTAACACATAACCCAATTTCTTCAGTTTTACACATGGACAATGTGGAACTTAAAGAGTTTATGAATTGCCCCAAATCACACTCAGCTAGGCTAGTGAAAGAACTATATTGTTCTCTTAGTTTTTACTCCATTTATTTATTCACTAATTAGGAACAAAAGCAAGATTAGGAAATTGGATACATTAAACTGTTTAAATATTTCTTAAGACCAGTAAATCAGTGGAAGATCATTTATGTGTAGTTTTTTTCTTCTGCATATATTTTATACTTATGTAAAGGCTTTGATAAACAAACATGTTTCTTCAAAAACCCAGTGGTGTGTTGCTAGGAAAATGGCAGTGGAATGCTAACACCCAGATACTAGTACATTTTTCTGCAGAGTAAAATTTAACTCTGTTGTTTTCAAAAGGCTCTTCTAGTGTTGTATAATTGCAATATTTGAAAAGGATTATTTTGTAAAATGGACTAAAATACTATGAAAATTATTGAAATGTACACAAGCGAAAGGAAACCCTATGTTTAGGAAATTGAAAGCATTCGAGCAAAGCTGTACATAGCAGATGCAACTTAGGGACAGTGGGAGTTGAGGCTGGTGTGGATGCGAGGCTCAGGGACATGAGGGAGAAACAGCCTGAGTCATGGCCTGATGCCGGAACTTTACCCCCAGCCCAGGGAGCAGCCACTGAGGGTTTTCAAAGGGAAACAGCAGTGATTAGTTTTCATTGGTTACACAATTTTGAGTTACTGGTATCAAATTTAGTTTCAAATAGTTAAGCAAAATATTGTATAAATCCCACTGTCACCCAGAAGAACTTATTTAAAATCAAAACTTTTGGGGTGCCTGGGTGGCTCAGTTGGTTAAGCGACTGCCTTTGGCTCAGGTCATGATCCCGGAGATCTGGGATCGAGTCCCACATCGGGCTCCCTGCTCGGCGGGAAACCTGCTTCTCCCTCTCTCACCCCCCCTGCTTGTGTTCCCTCTATGGCTGTGTTTCTCTCTGTCAAATAAATAAAATCTTTAAAAAAAAATCAAAACTTTTAATTGAATTTTCAGACCCTCAGAGACATGAATACAGAACATTTCAAATCAAACTTTCAAAATGGACTAACAATTTTTATAGAAAACAATGGGGAGAATTAAAGGTGAGTGCAAGGATAAGGATGATAAATAAGCCCTTAAAGGAGGGATTCACAGTATGACTACACTGTTTGAAACATCTATAGTTAAACATGCCTGGAATGCTTCTGATATGGTCTTAGTTACCATTCAGTACACTGATGACCATAGAAAGTCACTGAATCTTAAAATAAGTTGTGTTGGCTGTCATCATATGCTTCTATACTCTAGATTTCTACATTAAATTTCCTCTTTCCGTGAAGGAGAGAATATAACCAGGAAGTTTAATTACTTCCCTAGAATAGGAGAAAAAGAGGAAATTGGTAAATCATGGACTACTTCTGATTATTCAGAATACAAACTTCAAGAATATACATCTCGTCCTATATTTTTTTTCAGAGTAGAATAACATGGAGTAAGATAGGTTCACGTCTCTATGTACATGGGTAAAATACAAAGTTTAGTAAAATTCAGAATTAGTAACATTTTCAATTTTATCCTTTTTTTTGGTAAATAGTAGAATTCTTTTTTTTTTTTTTTTAAGATTTTTATTTATTTGACAGAGAGAAACACAGCCAGAGAGGGAACACAAGCAGGGGGAGTGAGAGAGGGAGAAGCAGGCTTCCCGCCGAGCAGGGAGCCCGATGTGGGACTCGATCCTGGGTCTCTGGGATCATGACCTGAGCTGAAGGCAGTCGCCCAACCAACTGAGCCACCCAGGCGCACCGTAAATAGTAGAATTCTAAGAAGGTTTAATAATATTTTTCACTACTCCTTAGTTCACAGACCCTGTTGCACACACACTTTAAGATTTGGAAACAGAAGTCAGATTAGAGTAAAGGTCTATTTCAGAGAAGACCGTGTAAGAGCTGGTCCTGGGTTCTTTCTGCAATACCCAAGTCTTGTCCTCACAATCCTCTATCCAAAGAAGCAGGTGTATCTGTCTTTCTTTTTATTGAAGTATAATATGTAAACTGTAAAGTACATAATTTGTGTTGCTATTGTCGTATATGTAGGCACGCCTCATTTTATTGCAATTAGCTTTGTTGCGCTTCTCGGATTTGCGTTTTTTACAAACTTAACGTTTGAGGCAACCCTGTGTCAAGTCAGGTCTGTTATCACCATTTTTCCAACAGCATTGGCTTGCTTAGAGTCTCTGTGTCACTTTTGATAATTCTTGTGATATTTCACACTTCTTCACTGTTATATTTGTTATACTTATCACTAATCAATGATCTCTGTGATACTATTGTAATTGTTTTGGGGTAGGCTCATGCAGCAAACTTAATCAATGTGTGTTCTGATTGCTATACCAACTGGCCTTCCCCTGTTCACTCTCCTCGGGACTACATTCTCTGAGACACAACAGTATTGAAATTAGGCCAATCAATACCCTACAGTGGTATCTAAGTGTTCAAGGGAAAGGAAAAGTCACAAATCTCACACTTTAAATCAAGAGCTAGTTGTGATTAAGCTTAATATGGAAGGCTTGTCCAAAGCCAAGACAGGCTGAAAGCTAGGCCCCCTGTGCCAAATAGCCAATGCACGCAAACGAAAACCTTTTGAAGAAAATTACAAGTGCTGTTGAACACACACACATGATAAAGCTAAACAACCTCATTGCTGATACAGAGAAAGTGTGAGTGGTCTGGATAGAAGGTCAAACTAGCCACGCCATTCTGTAAATTCAAAGCCTCACCCGGAGCAAGGCCCTGACTCTCCTCAATTCTGTGAAGACTGAGAGGTGAGGGAGCTGCAGAAGGAAAGTCTGAGGCTTGCAGAGCTTGGTTCATGACATGGACAGAAAGAAGCTCTCTCCATAACACCAAGGTGCCAGGTGAGGCCACAAGTGCTGATGGGAAAGCTGTAGCAAGCTTTCCAGAAGGTCCAGCTGAGATAAGTCAGGAAGGCGGCTACAAGGAACAACACATTTTCTACGTAGATGAAACAGCCTTCTACCGGAAGAAGATGCCATCTATGATTGTCATAGTTGGAGAGGAGAAGTCAGTGCCGGACTTCTAAGCCCTAAAGGACAGACTCACCCTCTCGTTAGGGCCAATGCAGCTGGTGACTTTAGACTGAAGTCAGGGTTCATCCTAGGGCCCCTAAGAATAGTGCTAAATCTTCTCTGTCTGTTCTCTAGAAATGAAACAACAAAGCCTGGATGACATATATCTCTTGACAACAGGGTTTACTTATTATTGTGAGTCAGACTTTGAGACCTACTGCTCAGAAACAATGATTCCTTTCAAATATGGCAGCTCATTGATGATGTACCTGGTCACCCAAGAGCTCCAGTGAAGATGTACAATGAGATCAGTATTTTCATGCTTGCCAACATAGCATCCACTCTGTGGCCCACAGATCAAGTCTCAGTATTTAAGGAATACACTTCCTAAAGCCACAGCTGCCATAGATGGTGATTCGTGTGGTGAATCTGGGCAAAGTAAATGGAAACCTCTGGAAAGGATTCAGTATTCAAAAGACAACCTGAATGAAGGATATTGATATCCTTATATTAATTAATATTGATATATTAATTAGAGGTGATTCCAGCTCTCATGGAGGACTGTGAGGGGTTCAAGACTTCAGGGGAGGAAGTCACTGCAGATGTGGTGCAAACAGCACAAAAACTAGAATCTAGAATCATTAGTGGAGCCTGAACATGGGACTGAATCGCTGCAATCTCATGAGAGAACTTGAACAGGTGAGTTGCTTCCTATGGATGAGTAAGCAAGTAGTTTCTTGAGAGGGGTCTAGTCTCAGTGAGGATGCTGTGAAGACTGTTGAAATGACAACAAACGATTGAGACTATCACGTAAACTAAGTTGATAAGGCGGCAACAGGGTTGGAGAGGATGGCCTCCAATTTTGAGAGAAGCTCTACTGTGGATAAAATGCTATCAAACAGCATCACGTGCTACAGAGAAATCAGAATGAAAGATCAGTCGATGCAGCAAACCTCACTGTGGCCTTCTTCATAAGAACATGCCATGATACCCCAGCCTGCAGCAGCCATGACCCTGGTTGGACAGGAAGACTGACTTGCTGATATTTCAGTTGATGGTGAGCACTGTTCAGCCATAATATATTTTTAGTTAATATGTACATTGGGTTTTTTTTAGATACACTTAAAAGAGTACCATAGAGTGTGAAGATAGGTTTTATATGCACAGGGACACCAAAAAATTCCTTTCTCACAGTTTATTGTGATACTCACTTTATTTGCATGGTTTGTACCTCCCTGACTTAGCTCTGAAGTCAGTCCTGTGTTCCTATGGCAATTCATATACATCTGTTAGGTCTTCTTTCAGACTGTCTTTCAATTAATTTGATACATTAATTTAATGATTTCCAGTTTATTGTTATTTTTGATGGATGGTGAGTTTTGTGTCCTGATCAAGATGTTTTCACTACCAAAATGTCATGAAGACGTTCTTCTATGTTTTCCTATAAAACTGTTACTATTTTTTCTTTCATATTTAGGTAATGATCTTAATTTTTCTGTAGTCAGGGTACCTGTTACATTTTTTATGATTTTTTTATTTTTTTAATATTTTGTTTATTTATTTGACAGAGAGAGATCACAAGTAGGCAGAGAGACAGGCAGAGAGAGAGGAGGAAGCAGGCTCCCTGCTGAGCAGAGAGCCTGATGCGGGCCTTGATCCCAGGACCCTGAGACCATGACCTGAGCTGAAGGCAGAGGCTTTAACCCACTGAACCACCCAGGCACCCTGTTATGTTTTTTTCATAATGATACAGACACCCATTTTTATCAAATTCAGAAGCAGGCATATCTACTCTATGGACTGTCAGGCTTCTGCAAAAAAGTCAGCTTTAGCCTTACGGGGTTTCCCTTATGTGTAATTGTCTTTTTCTCTTGGTGCTTGTAAAATGTTTTCTTTATCACTACGTTTTTGCCATTTTGATACCTATGTGTCTTGGTGTGGACCTTATTTGTTTGATTTTTCTGGGGAACATGCCTCCTGCATCTGGATATCTATTTCCTTCTCAGATTAGGGACATTTTCAGCTATCATTTATTCAAATGAATTTCCAACCCCCTTATTTTCTCCTCTTTTGAGATCCCTGTGATATGAATGTTATTAAGCTTGATGGAGTCACTGTGTTCCCTAAAACTATTCTCATTTAGCATGGTTCTTTTTTTCTCTCATTTGCTCAACTTGATTACTCTCCATTATTCTGTTTTCTTGGTCACTAATTCATTCCTCTGCTTCTTCCAGATTGCTATTTATTCCATCAAGTGTATTCTTAATTTCATTTATTGTGTTCTTCATCTCTGATCGTTTCCTTTCTATTTCTGTTTTAAGGCTCTTACTGATGTCCTCTACTCTTTTCTCAAGTCCAGTAAGTATCTTTATGACCATTTTTTTTGAATCCTCTGTCAAAACATGTTATTTATCTCCATTTCACTTAGGTCTCTTGCTGTGGTTTTGTCCTATTCTTTCATTTGGGACCAATTCATTGCCTCATTTTGCCTAACTCTCTGTGTCTGTTTCTGTGTGTTAAAAAAAGTCAGCTATGCTTCTTGCTCTTGCAAGCAGTGAGAGTGATGTACATTTTTAACTAGGCCTCTCCTCCAGGGGGTGCCCAGCCTCAGGGGACACCAGGCAGGCAGGGACATGGTGCGGCCAACTGTGCACCCTTCTGTTGCATAGGGCATAGAGACACACAGCCACGGAGGGGACCCAGACCAGCTGGGGTGCTAAGTGAAGTGCTCCCATAGGTGCCTGATGCTGCGCACTGTACATGCGGATGTTCTTTATGTGGGATCTGCAGAGCCACCATGGAGACCAGGCCCTGGCCGGTGCTGCTTTGCTGAGCACCCATGAGTTAGGATGTAGTTTTAGCAAGGTGTGTGGGTCCTCTGCAAAAGGTTGGGAGATAGCATGTTAGCAAGGTTTGAACAGGACTTTTGGTGGAGGGGATCTGCAGCCCTGGGACTGAGGCAAGCCTATCCCAGAGGAGTGGGTCTTGGCGTAAGCATGGCCAATGGTGAATACCTACATGGTTCTAGTTTCCGCACATGGCTCTGTGTTTATGCTTGGGGGGTCGGGGTATAGTGCCTGCCAGCTCCTTTGTTCCCAGAGAAGACTCTTAGGAACTCTGAGCTCAGTAACAGTCTCCCTCCCTAAAGCTCCAGGTTCCTTTCAAGCTGCTGCTTCCAGGCTGTATTACCAAGGACTGTTTGCCATGCTGGTAGGGACTCGGTTTCCTGTCACCCTCAGGGCTCTTCCAGAGCTGTGCCTGCGGGATTTTAAAGTTCTGGGCTTTAAGTCTTGCTGGTTGTATACACTCATGGGATTTGGCCTCTCTCATTTTTAAAGCCAAATGCTATGGGGACTTTTCTTCCCCTTGTAGGTTCCCCGATGTGCTAGTCTGTTTCTTGCTCCTCTCAGTACCGTGGATCCCTACATCTCCAGTGGTCAGACCCAGATTCCTGCCCAATCCTCACCTTTCCTGCCTTCTTCCATGTGTCCTCTTCTCACCATGTAGTTGTGGAGTTTGTTGGGACCGTCTTTGGGTCCTTTTCTGGGTTGCTCTCTCTGGTGCAACCATTATCTAGGTGATCTGTGGGATGAGGTGACTGTACGGTCCTCCTACTCCACCATCTTCCCCAACACCCATGTTTCGTTGTGGTTATTAAGGCTCATACCAGTCTCTGATTTGTACACAGCAAAGTATTTATGGGATGACATCATTTAATGTTTTGAGTTTTCTTTAAAATAATCCAGTAAGACAAAGTGTGTGTGAAAATAGCTAGAAGTGAAATAAAAAGAAATTAAAAAAAAATAGATGATGAACACCTGCTTCTTTATTGTTCTTTTTTCTCATCTATTATTATTCTACTTTTTTCATCTATGTTCTGGATGTTTGAAATGTTTAACAATAAATAATAAATACATTCTTGCCAAGTCACGTCCTTAGATGAAGACACACCAGGAGGGCAGTGTGATAGCAACTTTAGGAGACCTGAAGCAGGGCATTCAGCTCTGCCAGACCTGCGGGCCTGGCCCACGGTAATTCGGAGATGAACGGCCCTGTTGGAGGATGCCAAGTATGCAGTGGTTTGTTGAGCAGCAATGCAGACCTCACGCTTTTACCAGCAAATTGCTGCGTGTAAACCAGTCATTCCACTCAACTATGTTTGTCACAACAATCAAATTCAGATAATATCCTCATTCTATAGAGGGAAAATTCCAGTAGTCTTTTTTTTTTTAAGGTTTTATTTATTTGACAGAGAGAAACATAGCCAGAGAGGGAATGCAAGCAGGGGGAGTGAGAGAGGGAGAAGCAGGCTTCCCACCGAGCAGGGAGCCCGATGTGGGGCTCGATCCCGGATCTCCAGGATCATGACCTGAGCCGAAGGCAGTCGCTCAACCAACTGAGCCACCCAGGCACCCCTCCAGTAGTCTTTCAACGTTCAAACCAATCAGCATGTGACCCAGCCAAATTCGTATTTGGTTCTGTCAATGTGCAAAGACTAAGGGCATTTCTTCTGCACCACACACCCTCCAGGTAGAGACAGGCCAGAGCAACCCCTCAGTAGCATCAAAGGGCCCAGGCCAACTGTTAGGTCCAAGTGCTGATTCTGATGCTGAGTGCAGTAGGATGGCTTGGGAAATCCCAGGAAGGTTTCAAGTAATCTGTTGTCAACAAATCCATACTCGGTGACTTCCCTGTCATGACTGTTCTGCACACTCCTCCTGATGAAGCCGCTTTTGTGGCAAATGAGAAATATGTAGACAGAGTAAGAAGCCATTGGAGTTCCTGAAAAATATCCAGGAATAGAAACTGTCTTGAAAAACACAGCTAGGTATAAATTAATTACTCCTTTAACATGGTGCTTCTTTCTTCTGAGCTATGTTTCAGTATTTCAGGCAAAAATATTTATGAATTCTCTTTGAAGGGCATTGACTCCTGCTACCTAATAAGAAAGGCTTGGGTTTTTAGATGGGTAGTCTCAACTTATTAAATAGCATAAAAATGGGATATGTTTCTGATGCTTTATAAAGGTTAATAAACCTTAGTATTTTGACCTAATAAGATATACACCACATTTTAGGAAATGAGTCAAGGATTACAAAAGCCCGAAGAGGAATACATTCTTTTTTTTTTTTTTTTTTTAAAGATTTTTTTTTATTTATTTGACAGAGAGAAACACAGCTAGAGAGGGAACACAAGCAGGGGGAGTGAGAGAGGGAGAAGCAGGCTTCCTACCGAGCAGGGAGCCCAATATGGGACTCGATCCCGGGTCTCCGGGATCATGACCTGAGCCGAAGGCAGTCGCTTAACCAACTGAGCCACCCAGGCGCCCGGAATACATTCTTTCAATTAAGAAATGAAATGGACACAAGAAGCTCATATCACTAGTCAAATTAAGTTATGACTCTAATTATTCTAAGAATTTTTGGTAGAAATCTATGTGGTACTCTTAGTAAAAAGATATTATCTCTTAGAAATGGCAGAAATTTTCCATTTTTGTTCTTGGTAGAATACTTGCAATGTTAAAATTTTAGAAAATCATTCAAATTTGAATGGCTATCAGGAGATACTGAAAACAAATTAGGTTAATGGGAATGTGGGTTAATGTGAAGGACATATCCTTGGAGTAGAGAAAAGGCATAGATTTTGAAATACTTAATTTTGTTGTTTTTGTAGGACCACCCATAGATGCAGCTGTGGGCCTGATCGTTGTTTGCGGGGAGGGCTCCCTGGGAGCATGGCACCTCACTTCTGATTATTCTAAATAGAAATACTACAAAAAAATAGTGTGGCCTCCTTTCTCTTGTGAATGTCCTGGACATGTCCCCCAAACTTGACATGGTTCCCCATCCAGAGTCAGATCCTGGGCGTGAGCCGGAGGGACCAAGTGTAGCAGAAGTGACTGCGTTACAGTAAATCATTGTAACTCAAGGCCCTGGAGAAAACAGTGGAGCCCCACCTGCAGGGGAATCTTCTAAGAAGTGGAAACCAGAAAAACCAGTAGCCTACCAGCTCTAGCCTTGATGGCAATGGAATTGTCCTCTAGGGAAATCTGAGGAGCGTGGTCAGTCTAGGTCAGTCTACCGCTGGCAAGGTGGGAAACCAAGAGGTGTGAGTCAGGCATAGCAGCAAGTTTACATTTCAAAGAAGAATCATGACAGACATTTTTGAGTTTGTATCTCTTCATCTTCTATCTTTTTAATGTTAGTTTTTATTCATTCTGCTCTCTGTCCACAAGAGAGTCTTCAGAAAAGCATTTTAAAGACATATTCTTATTTCTGTTAGTAGGGAGGAAGGAATTTGAGGAACTGATCTCCCCCGACTGTGGGCCTAGGAGGAGGCTCACAGGGCAGCCCCCACTCCCCAACAGGGCCCCCGACCACGGGCCTGCCCCTCAGAGGCCCGTGCTGCTGTTTCTTTCCCTGGAGCTCTGCGGGCACCCAGTCCACTTGCTTCTTATGCTTCGGCCAGAAGCAGCGGGGAAGTAGCAGGGATTATCTCCCCTTTAAGTCAAAGTGCACAGTCCTCAGTTAAGGACCAGCTGTGACTGGTGTGTGAGCCCCTATGCTTGTCTCACCCACTGGATGACCGAGTTAACTCTTCAGTGTGTGACTGTACTGGCTTCTGGGGATTCCTAGTGGGGTTAGGTTGTAGATGGATGAGCTCAGAGGTTGCTTGGAAGATAGCACACACATAATTGACTGCCTTCTGTTCCTCAGTTTTCATCCTCCTTTCCCTGTTAATCTTTCCGAGGCTCCTACTCTCTACTCTTTATGTGCACTCTAATTCTTGTGTCAGGGTCTGCGTGCTCAGGGAGAGCCAGACCTAGCACATACCCCCCTAGTGCTACCAGAAGTGACTCTATGAAGTAGATCCCCAGCCAGCGTGTGCAGCAGCAATCCCCTCTTTGGTGGCTTGGGGTTCCAGATGCGACAAGGCGCGTGCCAGCATGCTAACCTGGGGCAGACAGCAGTGGGAGCCAGGCAGAGGACAGTGCGTTGGGGGACCCAGGGCCCCTGTCACTCAAGGGCAGTGGAGGCAGGACTGTGATGTATTTGTGGGTTACCCTCTGTGATGTATCAGCTTGGGTCAGCTGATCATTAATGCAGCGAAGAGGGTAGAAGCAGTGCTGGGGGAGCACTCATCTCTGGCAGCTGGCACCCACCTCCCTGCATCGCCAGGCTCACCTTCAGCACGCCACCAGTCAGAGACACGATTACAGATTTGAGGCAGGAAGGCCTTCTTTTCTACCAAACAGGTCACTAGGCTTGGAAAGGTGCTTGGCATTTGATCTTGAAAGTGCTAGAAGCTTCTGGAACATAGGGTGTGTTAAACCACCTTGCACGTGTGTTACTTTTAATCCCTGTCAGGTAGGATAATGAGAATCTTTTGCTGTAAAGGCTGGTCCATAGGATCTCCGATGAGACACAGGGATTTCCCATTAAGTCAGCCCATGTCACCCCATGGTCTGAGCCACGCGAGGACCTCCCTTCCAAATAATGGGAAAGTTTCCAGCCCAATGAGACTATGGCAAAGCGCTTAGCACATCCTTGTGGATTTTAACTGTCTGTCATATTTGGGAATGCTTGTGTCACCCAGAAACATGGAGAGGGTCAGTTTTGAGTGGGGCCCAGAGAAAATGAAGCCTCTGTGGAAAGTCCAGCCTGTGAAGTGAGTGACCTTGACTGCTGGCCTGTGGGGGCAGATACAGACCCTGTGTGTGATCTCTGAGGGGCCCTACAGGAACCTGGCGGATCTGGAATAAAGCCTTGTCGCCCCACACACGGCCCCCAAAGAGACAGAACGCCACCTAGCCCCACAACCGAAGACGTGGGATCAGTATCACTGCTACATAGGGTAGGCAGGGTGCTAAGAAGAGTGACAGGTTTAAGACTGAGTCTGATCGCATCTGGAGGATACAGGACAGTCACAGAAAATATCCGGAGGGAGGAAGTCTTAGTTGATATGCAGGAACCTGGGCAGGGGCAAATGGCTTCATTCATCTACAAGAACCTTGAGTAATCAAAGTTTAGGACTGGATCCAAAGTAGTCTGAGGAAGAATCATTTGGATATTCTTATAGGAGTGAGGGAAACACATATGGATTTCAGGATCTTGAGTCAAAGTTACACGGACCCTCCAGCAGGATGGCACTGTGCTGGGGCAGTGGCCTCTGAGCGGAGGGACCATGGGGTCAGAAACAGGGGAGCACATTTCCCTTATAGCAGATGCCTCCTCGGGGCTCTGGGTGTCCCAGAGGGCTCCGAGGAATGGGGCACAGTGGGTGGGTCTTGACCTAATGACTACCTCTAGAAGAAAACTCTTCTTTTACCTGGTTCTAGTTCTCTAGAAAAGAGAATGCCAGAAGTTTTATAAAGAAGTAAACGAAATTAAAAATGGCTGCTGGAAAGGGGGATATGTGCTAGGTCTGGCTCTCCAGGAGTTTATGATCTTCTTTGGAAAATAGAACTCAGATATTTACTTCCGTGCAAGAATATACATGGACAGTGTTGTCCAAATTATTCAGAAGCAGGAGGGATCTCTTCCCACTGAGAGGGAAATTCTCACAGCAGAAGCAGAAACTGAGTGGAATTTTCAAAGTTGAGATCAGACTAATCACAAAGTGTCAGCTCCATGGGGATAAGAGGGGAAGCTTTGCTCCTGCACACCATCATGGGCTCGGGTCTGGGGAGTGTGTCAGTTTTCTGTCGCTGCTGTGGCGGGGATCATTTGCCAGACTTCGTGGCCTAAAACAGACCAGTGAATCCTGAAGGGTTCTGTGGGTCAGAAGTGGTAAAGATCTCGGTCATGGCAGGTTGCACTCCTTTCTTCAGGCTCTCAGCAAGAGGGCATTTCCTTGCTCGGTGGAATTGTGGGCAGGGTCCGTGCCCAGTGGCTGTGAAAGTGAGTCCCCATGTCCTCGCTGCCAGTGAGCCCAGAGCCCTGTCCGGGTGCACAGGTAACCAGGCTGCTTGGCTGAGGTGGTGAGTGGCTTCTCTCCACCTCAGCCTTCTGCCTTTTCTTCCTTCCTCAAAAGGAGTCCTCCATTTAGATTGAACCAACAGGGCAGCCCTGAGTAATCTTTTTATTTTGAACTTACTAGCAACTTTGATCCCACTGCCATGTCTTTTGCCATGCAGTGCGACAGGGCCATAGATTCCGGGGACTGATACAAGGGCATCTGTGAGCATGGGGAGGACAGCATTATTCTGTGGGCTGCAGTCTGGAAGATGGCCGAGAAGGGTGAGCTGTGGCTGGGCCAGGAATTGAGAGTGCAAGCCAGGGGCGTGATGTCAGCAGCCTGCGGCTGCTCTATGCACACTTCATGGCACTTTTACGGAATTCTGACTTTATCCCAAATGCAAATAAAAAGCTATCGAGGGAAAATGTTTAAGGGGAAGTACAGGGAAGGGGCAGGTGATGATAGGATTCAGTTTGCGTTTTCAACCGTGAACTCCATCTGTGTTGTGAGGGAGAGATGAGGACGAGGCATGGGGGAGGCAGACCTTCCAGGAACCTACTCCTGTATTTTGTGAAAGATATAGTTGTGCCTTATGCAAAGGTGGCGGAGGGCAAAATGGAGAGCAGTGGCTGAGTTTGCAGGGAGCATGGTGGATGGGAATCTGTGCAAAGTTCTCTGAAGTCTGTCTGGTACAGAAATGGGGGGAGGAGACACCCACCAAACAGGCTTCCATGGCCTTGCAGGCACTAAGAAAGGGCAGTGTGTTTCCGGGCAGAATGCGGAGAATGGAACACAGGGGCTGGTAGATGAAGCATTCCTGACCTGCAATCAGAAGGTCGGGAATACCCTTACTGTCTTCCTAATACTTATGCACACAGTTCCAGGACCCACTGAATCAGACCGTTGAGGACAGGAGTTAAGAAATTTGCATTTTGGTGAGTTCTAGAGAAACATCTCAGAGAGCCAGACTGCCCCTGATCCACAGAAAAGGCTTTGGGACACAGGCCTGGATGACCCATGAAAATAAGATAATATACCGTTCATGGAAATACACAGTCTAAAGGAAATATTTAAAAAGATAAAATACAAATAAACACAATACAGAAATTAACCCCTTAATAGGCTTATCCTGATATAAATCTTTAATTTCTCCTTTGATAGGCCTTTAAAATGTAATATTTATACAAAGGATACCATTTCTTCTATCTTCTGATAGTGCTTCTATTCAAAGTAAGCAAAACACGGTGCTCAGAATTCTGAGTTCCTGTTTTCTTCCCTCGCGTGTGAATGAGGAGGGGCCATTTGAGACCATTTCCACAGGCACAGTCACCTTTCTAGCATGGAAAGCGGGTGGGATTTTCTTCTCATGAAGTCTCTCGGATTCTCCTTCTGTAGTGGAAGCTTCCACCCTAATGCCATCTGTCTCTGTCACCCTGTGGGATATTCCCCTCAATGTACCGAGTTTCCAAAGCACTCTTCACAGAGAACATTGCCGCAGACTCATTCCAGCACCTAGAGCGTAATGAGAAATGCAAGTACAATTCAAAGGATTCTCTTTCCTGCTGAGGAGATTGATTTGGAAGGAATGTTTAATCTGTCGATCTGGGACACCTCCCACCAGCAAGCAGTTCACTTCCTGGGAGCCCCTCCCACAGGAGAGTTTCTCTTTTCTTCCCTCACATGTGAACGAGGAGGGGCTGTTTGAGACCATTTCCACAGGCACACTCACCTTTCCAGCATGGAAACCGGGTGGGATTTTCGTCTCATGAAGTCCCTCAGATTCTCCTTCGTGGGCTGGATCCACTGTCAGACCTTAGCAGTTACTGCACCAGGCGCTGCTGGTCACTGGATAGACTGGGGACCGCAGCCTGCAGAGAGAAGTGACCCCACTGGCGTGCATGTGACCACACAGAGCGCTGGCATGAGGGCCCCACTGCTCACTGGCTCCGGCACTCATGCAGCTCAGATCCGCTCGCCTAGGATTTTTGACGGAGAGAAACACAGCTAGAGAGGGAACACAGGCGGGGTGAGGGCGGGGAGAGAGGGAGAAGCAGGCTTCCCACTGAGCACGGAGCCTGATGTGGGGCTTAATCCTGGGACTCTGGGATCATGACCTGAGCTGAAGCCAGACACTTGACCAACTGAGCCACCCAGGCACCGCCAAAATTATAATTTTTGAAAGCAGTGTCTACAACATGACACTATGGCATGTATTCATAATTCTTTCTATATTTTGGATATTTACTCCTTATCAGATGTATGGTTTGCAAATACTTCCTCCCATCCCACAGGTTGTCTCTTGACACTGTTGAGTAGAAGATTCTGCATCTGACACAGACCCATTTGTGCGTTCTTGTTTTCACTGTGTCCATACGATCCTGCAGATCTCCCTTCTGGATATATTTCCCTCTGGGTGTATATCCAGAGAAAGTGCAATTAAGGTCTTCAAGAGGTAACTGCACCCCAAGGTTTACTGCAAAAGCATTTACAATAGGAAGGGTGTGGAAGGAATCCAGCTATTTGTCTGTGGGTGACTACTATTTAGCCTTTAAAAAAGAAAGAACTACTCTCATTTCCTCTCAATGTAGATGAACCTGGATGATATTATGCTGAGTGAAATAAGTCAGGCATAGAAAAAACACAGACTGCATCATCTCACTTATCCAGAGACTATAAAATAGCTGAAGTCATAGAAGCAGAGAGTAGAATGTTAGTTGCCAGGGGCTCGGAGTAGGGGACAGAGGAAGATGTTGGTGTTATGGTGTGATGTTTCACTTATGCGGGGTGAATAATTTCCAGAGATCCGATGCGCAGCTCAATGGCTATAGTTAATAATACTGTACTGAAGGTTTTACATTTACTAAGACAGTAGACTGTACATGTTCTCACCACACACACTCACACGCACGCACACACACACACACACCCCAAATAAGTATGTGAAATATTGGATGTGCTAATTAGCTTGATTATTATAATCATTTCCCAGTATATATGTATATCAAAGTATTATATCGTATACCATAAATATATAGGACTTTTATTTGTCAGTTCTACTCCAGTAAAGCTGGAAAAGATTTTAATACTCCTGGATTTAGGAAAACATCCATCTAAACTCTCGGCCCACCCTCGAGCTCCTCAAGGGTGGATTTCCTAATTTTAGTGTCCTTTGCACTCGGCAGAGACCGAGAACATTCCAAATCACCAGCTTCTTGTTCCTTTCTCTTTATATTTCCTCACACGGTTCATCTCTTTGCTCTCTCATTTTATTATAAGGAGCAAGGAGACAACAGCACCTTTAATACTTTGTTTGGAAACTCCTCAACCGAATGTGCAAGTTCATTTTTTTACGTGCTTTGCCTTCCACACAGCTGTAGGGCCATGTCTCACCAAGTCTCTTCTACTACAGCTAGACTCCCCTTCTCCCAGTGTCTAGTGACATGTTCGTCATTTCCTCCCAAGCCCTCTCCAGAAGTGCCTTTCCTATTTCTATCTCCACCAGCATGCTGCCCCTGACAATCTGCCTACGCCTCGAGATGACTTAAGTTTCTCCGTCATGCTCCTCACTGCTCTTGGAGTCCTAATAAGGCTCCGCACCTGTTTTATGTCGTGCCTCCCACTTCTCCCGGCCTCCACTCGTTCCCCAAATCTGAAAGCCACTTCCTCATTTTTAAGTCTTTGCACTTGCAGCCGCAGTTTCCAGGTGCTGATGTCTCTAGATGTTTACTTGAGCTTCCACAAAAAAGGAGCTCAGACTTGGTGGCTTTGAACACCAGAAATGTATTCACTTACAGTTCCGGGGATCAGCAGTCCCAGTCCACTGTCAGTAGGGTCATGTGCTTTTCTGAGGCTTGAGGGCAGATTCCATCCCTTGCCTTGTCCTTGCCTGTGGCCGTTCCTGCCCATCCCCTCAATCTCCACAGTGTCTCTTCATCTCGGCGTGGCTCTGTTCTGCGGTTCCCTTTAGAGGGACACTTACCTGGCATGTAGGTCCCAACTCAAATAACCTGGTATGGTATCCTCTCCAGATATGTAAGTTAATTACATCTGGAAAGCCTCTTTTTACAAATACGACATGTTCACAGGTCCCAGAGGCTGGGACTCGTGCATGTCTCTTTGAAGGCCACCATTCAACTCACTACAGAGGGCAGTGCCATCTTTTGTTAAGTCTGTGGATCTGTGAACACCTGCCGTATTTCTGTTCAGCTCTTCCAGAAGCTTTTGTAGATTTTAGAGTATAAGGTTTTCACTTCTTTTGTTCAATTTATTCCTTGGCTTTATGTTCTTGTTTGTACTACTCTACATGGAATCCCTCCCTTGACTTCATTTCAGATGTTTTTCTGCAGGTATATAAAAGTGAATTTATAATTTTTTATCTCACTGAACTTATTTATTAGCTCTGATAGTTTTTTGCTGGGTTCCTTAGGACTTTCTGTGTAGAAGGTCCCATCTTATTCCCATGGAAATGCCTTGCCTCTTCTGTCAGCGGGTACTCAGCTCCGGACATATTCTGGTACTGAGCAGAGTGGTGGGATGGATATCATTGTTTGCTTCTTGATCTCCATTTTATTGATCCTTTAAGAGTATCAACTTTTGTACTATTTATTCTCTATTTTGTTAGTTTTTGCTTTCGTCTTTCTTCTGTTTCTTCTGTTGGGTTAAGTTTAGTTTGCTTTTCTTAATTTAGTGTCTTATGGTGGGAGGTTAGGTGAATGATTTGACATTCTTTTCTTTAAATTACTCACACGCAGCTAAAAATTTCCTCTAAGCATTGCTTTAGCTAATTCTAAGAGGTTTTGTTATGGTTTGTCTTCATATTCATTCATTTCAAGGCATTTCTGGTGACTTTTCCCTTGGCTATAGAGGAATGTGTTGTTTAATATCCACATTTGCTCCCAAAGTCTTTCTTCTTCCAAGTCAAATTCACTATTGAGCCCCTCTAGTGAAGTTTTCACTTCAATTATTGTACTTTTCTTCCATTATTTATTGTAGGTATCATTTATTTCTTATTAAGGTAATTCTTAGTGATCATAGTTCAGATTTATTGCTGTAAATGAAGTCATTTTTCCACTGTAATTTTCTTTTTTTGTTGTTTCAAATGTTTATTTAAATTGTTAGTTAACATACATGCAATATTGGTTTCTAGGGTAGAAATCAGTGATTCATTCCTTCCATATAACACCCAGTGCTCATCACAAGTGTCTTCCTAATAACCACCTAGACCGTCCCCTGCCCACCTCCCTCCATCAACCTTCAGTTTGTCTCTGTTGTTAAGAGTCTCTTATGATTTGTTTCTCTCTTTTTTTTCCTCCCGTGTTCCCTTATGTTCATCTGGTTTGTTTCTTAAATTTTACCTATGAGTGCAATCATATGGCCTAACTTACTTTGTTTAGCATCATACTCTCTGGTTTCATCTTCATCATTGCAAATGGCAAGATTTCATTGTTTTTGAGGGCTGAGTAATATTCCACTCTCTGTATATGCCACCTCTTCTTTATCCACTCATCAGTCAGTGGATGTTTGGGCTCTTCCCATAGCTTGGCTCTGGTCGATAATGCTGCTGTCCACATCGTAGTGCCTGCATCCCTTCGAATCAGTATTTTTGTATCTTTTGGGGTAAATAACCCAGTAGTGCAATTGCTGGGTCATAGGGTAGCTCTCTTTTTAACTTTCTGAGGAAACTCCATACTGTTTTCCAGAGTGGCTACACCAGTTTGCAACTTTACAGTTTTATAATTTGTATTTGGTCCATTTAAAAAATATAATTTCTCTGTTTGTTGGTATGGTATATTTGATGGGACACTGTAATCATACCTTCCTCTGCTTCCTTTAGGATGATTTCTTTTTATTCTTTCAAAATATTTATACTAGCTGCTTTGAAGTTTTTAAAATCAGAAAACTCTCTCAAAGAAGATTTCTGTTGCCTGGTTAATCGTGTGTGTTTTGTTTCTCTATCTGGGTCCCATTTTCTTGTCTTTGTATGCCTCCTAATTTTTCTCTTTTTGTGTTGAAATTTGGATATTTTTGACAACGTAGCAGTTTTGCATATTTCTCCTTACCTTCCCTGGACTTGTGATGGTTGTTCATATATGTATGTGTGTAGTAGGCTGGCTGGGCCATTTTAATGAGGTCTATTTTCTGAGCACTGTGAAGCGTCTGCTATTTGTCAGAGGGCATGGCTCGGACCTGTGCACTATCACCTGGGGACGACGCAGTTCCAGCAGGGCTCTCTGTCTCCTTCCTCACCCCATCCAGGCTGCAAGCTCAGCTGATTGGTGGCTGATTTCTCTATGGTCTCCAGCAATACCTTGCAGCATACATGACTCCACAAGCTGACCCAGATACATTCTGGTTCCTTTCATTGGGTTGTTTTTTTAAAGTCCCAGTTTGAAATTTGTTCTATCTCCACAAGGATTTTCCTAGTCACTTCTTCCCTGTTTTTCTCTGGAAAACTTCTCCCCTGTGGCTTTGCTCATATCTCTAATAAAACTGCAGGTCTTCTCTTAATTGCTTTTCACCAAAACCATTTTTTCTGAGAGTATTCTTGGGGTTTAACTTTTTCGCACTTTGTCTCCAACTGGGGAGAGCCAGAGCTCTCTTATGGCCTGTGTCTTTGTTCCTGGGCAACAGATCTGATGCTGATCCTGGGGATACTGGCCTCTTTATGAATGACGCCGCCACCTTAAAAAGGAGGGGCGGCAGTCTCTGGCCTTTCTGGTTTCCCTTTACCTGTACCTTGTGAAGACTGGAACCTCCCCCTGAGAGAGACTGGGGCACCATAGTTCTGTGTGCATGTGTTTAGGTGCAAGAACGGAGCCTCCAACCTTGTCAAAAAACTCACTTTGATTTTAGCCTCAGGTAACTCGTTAGTGGCCATGAGAAATCTAGATTACACCCCCGCCCGCCCCTGATGATGCTGCTGCCTTCCACTAGAAGGGAGGGGAGGGAGTCCAATGTTTGCTTCGGCCTATGTGCTGTTGAATCTCCTTGTACTCAGGGCGTGGGCCTCGAGGGAGGGAGGAGTCCCAGGTTCAAACCACAGACTCACCGTCTTACTGAGTATTAGGTTCTCTTGAATAAATGTTCCCCATTTACAGTGTGTTTTTAAGACCATTTCATGAAACTCTGGGTGTTCTTTCCTATTTTTTCCAGAAGTTGCCATGATCTGAATGTTTGTGTCCCCTAAAAATTCCTATGTTGAAATCTCAGTGCCCTATGTGATGGTATAAGGAGGTGGGGGCATCTGGGAGATAATTAGGTCATGAAGAGGGAATCCGAATTAATGGGATTAATGCCCTGGTAAGAGAGGTCACACAGAGCTCCCTTACCCCCGACCCGGCACCCCCTTCCCTCTGTGAGGGTGCAGTGAGAAGTTACAGGGTATGAACTGGGACGAAGTCCTCATAGGAATGCAATCATGCTGTTGCCTTAATTTTGCATCCCCTGTCTTCAGAGCTGTGAGATGCAAATTTCTGTTACTGAGCACCCTGACTTCTGGTATTTCTTTATGGTGGCTTGAACGACCAAGGACACCCGTTATACCTGTTTCAAGGGGAAGTGTATCCGCAGGGGCCTCCTCTTTGTTGCCATTCTAAAGAGGAAAGCAGAGATCTTATTTTTAATTAGATAAATTATATTTGGTTTTGTAACAGGATAAAGAAAAAAGGCCAGTGATTTTTATACCATCACAATTAAGCTGAACATTTAAAATAATGAGTAAGATAATTAATTTGACTTTTTATCTTTTAAAATATTTGCCAAAGAAAAATGCTCTTAATTCACATGAGATACAATCATCATTTTGAACATACTTCCTTTTTTAAAGTCCTGAGCAGTTATTTTGCTGAGCCATAAAGAACTTGGAATTTACTCATGCTGGCCTCCTATTTATAGACAGAATGTGTGTATTGTTTCCGTCGCTAGAGTGGTGAAATGACTTTTCCCAAGCTAATTAATAACAGGTAGGACTGGAACCCAAATATTTGCTCTTATAATTCAGTGCAAACAGTAGGTTAGCACAGTGGCTCTGTCAGGCTCCCCGGGGGGTCAACCTCTCTGTGGGGTTGATTCCTGGCCCTAACTTGACAGTGTTCTTTCTTAGGTTTACACAAGCTTTTGAGCTCAGAATTTCCATGCTGCTACTTTGCCAAAGGCAAACAAACAACAAAACAAGAGGAACTTAAGGTAAACCATAGGTGCATTTCCCACGTAGCTGCCTTCTCTAGGTGGCTGTGGGGTCCAGAGGACAGAGTGGCTAGGACATCATCCATGATGACCTGATGAGACCCTTAGCTCCAATGTAGACTCATCCCATTATCTTAATTTCATTCTTTTCTTTGTGACAGTACAAACTGATTAAAAAATTATGGAGCTTTTTTTGTTACTAGCGTGATCCTTTATTTTATATGATCAAGTATCAGAACCGGGTTCTTACACCAGTTTTCCAGGTGGACCAAAGCCCCAAACAGAGCTACTGGACCCACAGAGGGAGAGAGTAGGGAGGTAGGGGTACCCAGGACCAGGTCCACAGGGTGAGGAGTGTGTCAGGACCACAGATATTTTGAAGCCTAGAGTCGCAGATGGGGTGGCTGGGCAGGGACGTTGGGGGGGGGGGGTTAAGGTGAGAAATCTTACTCATGTGTTTGTCTTGAGGCCCCCAGTTGTGGAGACACAGTAAGGTAGAGAGAGAGAGAGAGCTTCCCGAACCCAGGTGACACATTAAAAATCAAACACAAACTGACTTCAAATCGCCTATGCTTTCATAGTGCTTAAGTCTCTTTTTTAAATGTTCTTATTTTGTTTTCTCCTTCCCTCTTAAAGCAAATCTTTAAATACCATCTAGAATAATGAAAGTATAAGTCTTCATCATCCTCTTCAGTCAGGCAAAAGTTTTATTTTTGCTCAGCTTTTATTTTCTGTTTGCTTAGAGACTTATTTAGCATTTAAAATCATGCAGAAGTATGCAGACATACCGTCAACAAGCCCACATCTCTAAATGTCAAACTGACCTCCGTTATTGAAATCGGAAAGCTGGTTTTGTGTTGCCCTTTCCGAGCAATTTGTGCTTGCCACTCAAGAACGTGCTCGTGCGTGCGGTCCTGCTGCAGAGCCAGGGGCCTGGACCAGCCTGCCCACTGCTGGCCCTAGCTCGGGGCAAAGACGGGCAGTGCTCACAGCCACGGCCCATTCGGACAGTGACAAATGCCTCACAGACAAATCTCGCATCACTCAGCGGAAGAATTTTGTACAGAATTCCTTGTTAGTTTTCTGGCTCCCCTGTGGCCCAAACAGATGCTTGTCAGAATGCCTGCACTCAAGCTCTTCCTGATCTGTGAGAGCAGAGAGGGGCACGTGTACTTCCTTGAGCATCTTCATGATGGGGGTGGAAGGAGAGAGTCTTGAGCTGTTTTAGTTATTACTGGTAAGTGACTGCAGTTTGAGATTGTGAATCTGTCTTCCAAACTCAGTCAGTGGTTTACAAGCCACGCAGCTCCAAGCCCCTACCAGGACCCAGACGTCTCGTATTAGAAACATGAATTAGCTTTGTAAAGCACCAAACTTGGATAAATCAAATAATGATCCCTCGTAGCATACGTGGTGCATAATGTTCAGAATGCTTTTGCACATTTAGTCCACTTGAGACGTAGAATGAGGCCATACGGCACAGAGTGGGAGTATAATTATCTTGCAGCAGGAGCGTGATGGGAATGTGACGTGTTTTCACATCAAAATGTCAGTATGTCCAGATGTGTCTGGTGCACCTGTAAAGCGGGCTTATGAGGGGTCTGCTTATCTGAAGGTCACAGAACCTCTTGGGAAAGATGTCTTTAGAGGGAAAAGGATGAAAGTTGGCAAGTTTAATTTCAAGGACAGTGGATCAGTATCAGTAGGGTAGCATATTTACAAGCAGAGGATTGTGTTTATATCTGAGATTTTCCTGTGAGTCAGGACCTATAAAAACATGTCTGAGTCATGGGTCCATTGTGTCACACCTTAAGTTCCTCTTCACTCGAAGTCTCCCTGAGATATCTGGCTGCATCGGCAAGGGCCACAGGGCGGGTGCTGTGAAGTAGGTTTTGCTGATAGTCGTTGTGTGTGAGTTTGTGTTTCCCTCTGAGCTCGTCTCCAGCGGGCATGCCTCCTCCTGCCGACTTCTGGCACCAACAGCCCATCCCATGGCAGAGTTATCTCATTACTTGTGTCGCATGCCCTGGGATTCCACCAGTGCAGGTATTTTTTAAGTGTCCAAGTCTGTATATTCCTGAACCACAAGAATAATTTAAAAATCGAAGCAAAATCCAGTCTCGATGTTGGCCTTAATTTTGTGTCTTCTGGACTTTTATTCTCCTTTCATTAAGTGCCATTTCCTATTTCTCTATATTTGCCCTAGTGCCAAAAGAAACAGTGTATTAAAATAATACCAGTTATTCATTCATTAGATAGTAGTTTCTAATTATATGTCTGAAAGAAGGAAGTTCACATTTGATATGGTGCTCGGGGAAATAATTATTCTTCTATATTGAACTATAACCATTTGTCAGTATAACCTTCACATCACTGGAGCCTACCAGACAGGTGATATGTTTGATTTGTGGGGCATGTGATATGTATACAACTATTAAATGACTTTTCTAATTTTTAGAATATCATCATATTTAGTAATGATTTTTTTTACCAGACATGTCTCTGAATGGCATTCAAATCATAGCTAACTCTGTGTTTAGCTTTTGATGAGCACATTAAAAAAGAAAATAGAATGTTCTCTTTTTGTATAGACCTTATTGAGATGAACCCTTCCTCAAAAAAGACCTGGTATCTTTCCTAAAATGAAATGAACATGCTTTGCTGCATGTGATAAGCACTTACAGGCAATAAATAGGTCAATTTATTTCATCTTTTGTGTCCTGGGTTTTAAATACATGCCAAATGCTGATAGTCATAAAGAACAACGGGGCTCACTGATGCCAAAATACAGAATAGCCTTCTGCAGTCAGTTCCCAGAAGCTAGCACACACTTACAGTGGTTTGGAAGCCACTCATCCATGCATACGTCTCCAGAGGACACTGAAAACAGCACAATTTCTACCTCCTGAACTGTTGTTCTTTCCCAAACTCCTCCAGTCCACTCCCAACACAAATCTACTCTAACAAATGTAACTGGATGAATACTGCAGACCTCTAGAAAATCTTTAGGTTTCTCTTCTACCTGAACAGAAGCCCCTATCCTTCCTATATAGACATGGTGGGGCTGCCACGGATTTGGTAGAAATTTGGTGGCAGGATACTTAGTAATTGCCTCAATGAGGGAAGGACTAAAACCAGAGAGGCAGGGAGTGGGGAGGGAAGGAGGGGAGTAGAAAATAAGAAAACAGGCAAGATTATACAGAAAGTGCCAAATACCAGAATCCCGTGTGATAAAATAAACATTCTTTGTATAGGTGGCTAGACTGGGGAACTGTTTTACAAAATAATTGGTTTTTCTTCCTGGAAACACACCAGCACCTCATATTCCAGCCTTCTGAGATGGATCCCCGAGGCCGTGTGTTTAACTGGTAGCTGGTGGGCTGTTAGCGGACTCGTTACCCCTTCCACCCCAGGAGTCTGGGCTCCTTGATGCACATCCTGTACCTAGTGTCCCCTACTTTTTCCTGCTGAGTACTGCTACCCATGGCTGCGGTAAAATGAACCCATGTCTCTGAATCCTTAGAGGAGCAGGGATGCTCTGGGTTTGGACTTCATGTGAACAAAACACAAACATCTCTCTATGTTGAAACATTGGGCCTTAGTTTGTTGAAGTGGTCAGTGGTGCTCTATCAACGATGATTCCTCTGGTGAAGAAAGTGGGCTACTTTTTTTACACCCCCTATGAAAATACAAGGTCAGAATCACATAGGGCTTAAAGGGAAGAAGTGGTCACAAGCAAAATTTTAAAATTAATAAACCCCTATGAAATGGAAATTAAATCCCATTTCTGCTTCTATGAATCTTTGTTCTCTTCCTGGTTGCCTTCATAATCGATTTTCTCGAAGACCATGTAACACTGATTTAGGAATAGAATCGACTAGAATATTATGGAAAATAATCTTTTACTTTATCTTGAAATCATAGCAAATCACAGCAGTGTAGTAATCAGCAAAACCCCTTATCCAACCCAGTGTTCTTAGGTCTTCAGTGCAGAATTCGTATAGAAAATTCTCTTGAAACTCTAGGAATCCACTGCCTCCAGCAGTCACAGCCTTTTCCTACAAACCAGCAGCTGCATTTACTTCCAAAGCTGAACAGCCGATGCAATGAGGTGCTGACCCTGCTGGATATCTCATTATTAATTACTTAATTAATCTGTTATTGAAGATAACTAAAGGACCTCAGGATAACGTATCTCATTGGGGGGCTTATGCTACTTTTTTAAAAAAAGAAAGATTATTGAGAGTGAGTGAGCAGGGGGAACACTGGCTGTGGGACAAGCATGTGCCGGGTGCTGGTGATCAGTGATCCATGCTGAATAAAACAGTTGTGGCAGACCTTACCTTCCCTGAGGAGATTTGACTTCTGCAATTGCAGTTGTGCAGAGGCTCACAGCCACTGCTGAAGGCTGAGCCCTCCCTGCAGGGACTGGGATTTCCAAGTCTGCATCACGTAAAGCATTCCCACGTCTTTCTCAGTGGGCCAGCTTGATATACTGGTCGCTCGATTCTGTTGTAGGTGCAAGAATGGAAAGGTGGACATTTTAATTAAAATAGATATGTTTGCTGAGTATGCCTCTGGGAGAACTTACTTCTTACTATAGTAGAAACTTGAGTCCCTGACTGAACGTGGCTTGAGAGCTGGTTTGGCTGATGGAACAGAGAGGGAGGTGGGCACACTTGAGACTGGTTTTTAGATGGAGACCTTGAGCTTGTGAAGAGCAGCAGCTATGTGAGGCAGAAGCAATGGAGATGATCTAAGTGGGGGTTTGAGATCCCTCACTTTTTATTTTATTGTATTTTTAAAAATATTTTATTTATTTATGTGACAGAGAGAAACACAGCTAGAGAGGAACACAAGCAGGGGAGCGAGAGAGGGAGAAGCAGGCTTCCTGCAGAGCAGGGATCCCCATGCAGGACTCGATCCCCGGGCTCTGGGACCATGACCTGAACTGAAGGCAGATGCTTAACAACTGAGCCACCCAGGCGCCCCTATTTGATTGTATTGGTTTGTTCTGGGATAAAGACAAGTCAGGTAAATACACTAATGAGCTTAGAACCAGAAGGCATAAAAAACAATCCTAACAGCCACAGAAGGGTCTGTGTGACCCTCAGGTCCCCAAGTCTTAGTTGTCCCAGCTGTCAATGACGCTTTGAAATTCTGCAGTGACATGAATTACGACTCACACTGACCAGTCCCATCTCGTACAAACCACTGTCGTCCTGCAGGTGGCCTCTGGCTGCTGCTCACTCAACAGGTGTGGGTTTGATTCTGGGCTGTCGGACTCATACCAGCCCCGCCACTCGAATGAAGCTCCTCAACGTCTCCATTTCATCATCAGTGAAGTGACCATAGTATTGTTGCCCTGCCCGGAAGCTTTGACACCTGACTATGAAATAAGCATGAATAGTTATGGAACAATTTTAACTGGTGGAGGAATGTAGGGTCCTGGGACTTTTCCCCACTTCGAATCATGAAACACAAAGATTATGCAAAGAAAAGTACTGGAAAACCTCTAAATACCTTATAAATGCCAGGTACGGTCCTGTTCCAGTGCCCCATGGGCCCTGCTTCCACAGTTTTCCCATCTTCAGGGAACTTCCTCTTGTTCTCCAGCTTCCAAGCCCATTCGACTCCCTTTGAACATCTGATTATTGAGTGTTTATCTAGTACTTATCAAAGTGTTAATTGGAATAGGTATTTTCTTTGCATTGGATGTGGCATCAGAGCTTATGAAGTTTGCTGATTAAAGGGGAAAAAAAAGATGAATTTTGGTTTGCTACAAATGAATCTTAAAAGCCCCAAATCAATTTTTCAACTAAAATTGCCTTTATTTCAGAGACTAAGATGGAAGATTATTGAAGATTGAATTTGCTGAAACTCTTTGTGAATGCTTAATGGTATAGATTAGAGAGGGGCAGCAACAAGTGTCCAATACCTGGGTGCTATTTGCTTAGATATCCTGAAAATCACAGAAGTGTGCTCCTGAAAGGAACGGTGAGAAGGGGTAGAGGCTGTGCCCCTCATGCAACCAGCCAGGCAGCTGAGGTCACAGATGGGGGCTAGTTTGTATCGTGATCTCAGAGCAGAATGAGACTCAGTTCTCTTCCCACTGAACTGCGTGACACCGTCTATACTGCATATTCTTTGAGATCATAACACAGAAAATACTTTGTGTAAAGAAAATGAATAATCACAGAAATATAGGAAGTTCTTAGCAGAATAGAGCAATATAATGTGATTGGGTAAATGATCAATAATAGGTCTGGTTTTCTTGAAACAGATACAATTTTCTCTTATTAAATTATATTAGTGCCTTCTACTCTGAATTATCTCCTGAATACCAAAATATTAGGGTGAATTTCATGATAACTAACATGATTCCCCAGGTTAGGGGATACTAAGGACGTATTATTAGAAATGCTGGGTAAATATATTTAAACTATTTTGTGAGTGACTGATCACTCCTCATAGGATTGGTGAAAGAAGCAACACCCTTCCACTTAGTAGAGCTCTTGAAACATGGTAGATAATAAATGATTGTTGAAGGAATGACCACATAAGTGAACTAATGGATGACTTAAGGTAGTAATTTGTTGAATAATGCTTTCTTAATCCAATGCGTTGAAAGCACTTTTCAAAATTAGATAGGAAATCACGAGGGAATCACCGTGTGTTCAGAATATTAATTTCCTCACACATCCTTCAAAAGCAACCACCAGTACAATTTTCTTCGGTTTAAAGAGATAAAGATGAGATGGAAAAGGCAGGGGAGTAGACAGAAAGAGTACGACAGAGGGCCCAGGGCGTTTGCACCCCTGGTCTGAGGATGCCCTTGTGATGTGCTTGCAACTGTGTAAGAACCTGCACACTAAGAACTGTGAACGTACAACAGCTGGGCAATGCATACGTTCGCTCAGCGCATCGGAAGCCTTACTGCCAAGGGAGAAATGATAGGAATTATGTAACAGCTATATGATAATGGCTGCATGACTTGTCCATAGTTGTTAACACAATAATAAAGTTCTGGAAATTTTGTGTAATAGATAAAGTAAATTAGGCAAACACATTGTATTTATCCATTATGTTTCTTCCCAGTTTCAATTTGCCACGGGGATGTTGAATTTAACGGTTGAATAGCCCCCACATGTGCTTTTGAAATTTCGTTTACCCCATCTACTGGCCTTGTAGTCCTTCAGCTGTGACTCGGGTGCGGCCTCCCATGCACCTGCCTGCGTCTCTACTCCAGCCACTTAACAATTCCACAGGGATCTAGATTCCAGCCACACCTAACTTGTTAGTGCATGTACCATCGGAACCTTCATAGGCATTTCATACAGAATGTAGGACTCCAGAAAAGACCTACTTTAAATCCTCACCTCCTGTTTTACATGAGGGAGGACTGTTTGCTGTGTTTCACACACATTTATGCCCAGTGTGCTATTTTGAAATGAGTTTGAGAGGTGCAGGGACCTCCCAAATTATTCTCCCGTGTGGAGTCTCTTGACACCAGGAATATAAGAGAATTTCTCAAATGATTCTAACCCTGTTTTGTCTTTGCTCTTTACCTTTTAGGTTTCTTTTGGACACTCAGAGATTTGGATGAAAGGTCCTGTACCGTGTTAGTAAGTGATCAGTTCTTCTTGCCTCTACTTTTTCATTGTGGGTTTTATAAAAATACAAATACAGAAAATCTAAGCCACCTGATATTTCACTTTTGAAGTAGTAAGGGTAGTCTGTCTCACATCTGTGGCTTTCAAAGCCCCTGGAGATTTTGCTGTCAATCGTGTTGCTGACTGGCGTATTTCAGAAATGTCTCAAACATCCCCAACATGACTGCACTTCGCTCCTACTGTTCTCTAGCTGTTCTACTGGTAGGATCCTGTTAAATTCATGAAAATGGAAGAAAGTTAAAACTAAAAAATAAAAATCCATTGAATGATATAGATATTTTCCTTTTTCAATGATCATTCTATTTTTTGCATTCTAGAGATGTATTTTCTAAAGTGGATTTAGTAAGAATTTTATTTTTGCCTCTCCGTAAAGCAAAGTAGGGACATTATCTGTTTTAGTTAGTGGTGTTTTCCTAATGCTGGATAAAGTGCCTGATACTCAGTAGGGACTCAGTAATATCTATAGAATGGATACATTTTAACAAAACTTAAAATATTTATGTCACACATCTAAGAACAAAATTATTGAATTGTGCTTCTTAGAAGGGAAGTGTAGATCCAAATATGTGTCAGGCCCTGTTCCTCATCTGAGGGTTTCATGTGTAATGGGGTAGATTGGCATATACAAGGTTTACTATAATACAAAATAGCCAGTACTCTATAAAATTTACCCAAAATTCTTGTTAGACCCAAGTTCCAATACTGTTTTGCTAGCACTATTACCATAAATTCATTTAACCCATTGAACCCAGTGTTATTATCTGTAAATTACAGTTAAACACCTGTTTATATTGCATGAGTATTACATAAAAAATGAAGGTGAAATCTCTGCTATAAAGCTGGGCTCAGAGTAGGCAATCTATGCAAATTTGATAGAAAATAGACAATAAAATAATTTATCCAACACATGTTTTGAAAACCCCCCAGAGCAGCGTACTCATAAGTACCTCAAATGTCTGAAAGGAAAAGAGGCATGATTCATGCAGTTGAGCATCCCCCATCTCTGTGCTTATATAAATGTTGTGTGGTGCAGGGACCTCCCTCTTGGTCATTTCATATCAATGAAACACCTACTCTGTGCAGCGTTCTTTGTCTGGGGCGGGGAACAGTATGAAACAAAGTTCTGTGTGTGTGTGTGTGTGTGTGTGTGTGTGAGAGAGAGAGAGAGAGAGAGAGAGAGAGAGAGAGAGAGAGAGAGAGAGGCAGTGATGTTCTGGGAAGGTGAGGAGCCAGTAGGAGCAGATTCCCTGCCTCAGGGAAGCGTGGCATGGATGTGAACGCTGGAGAGCCAAGTGGCCATGTGACTGAGAGGAAGAGAGAGTGCCATGGGGCATGGTGGCACAGTTAGGGCTATTTATACAGAACCTTTGATACTTTGCATCTGTCTCTCAAGAGAAACATGTAACCATCCAACAGTTTTAAGTAGGACTGGGGAGACATACATGCTGTAGGCCATGCTAAATATTTTGTTTAAAATTATTCACTCGAGACTTCCAGTTTTAGCTCCAACATGTAAAGGACCTGAAGGTTGTCAGTCTTATTCTTACCACCAGCAAGAAGCTGAAAAATTTTAAAATCAGGGCCTTTTCTTGAACCTGTTAGAAAGTGAAGATTGTGGGGGCATAGGACAGTACTGAAACAGAGGTGGGGGGCAGGTGAATTCAAGAACCAGAGCCAACATCCACATGCTAGGGGCAGAAGCCACTGGTGCCATACCTGAAAGCAAGAAATAGGTCATAGATATGAGGAGTTGCTGGAGACTGAATGTGGGCTACAGTGGGAATGAGGAATTTCTGGAGACCCCAGCATTAGGGGGCCACAGTCTCATGGGTTTTTCCTCCAGGCTCCCAAATGGTCTCAAGGTGTAAGAGTCAAGAACAGTTTCTCAGGATTTAGGCAGTGGAAGGAAGATAGCCAATATACACATATTCCCAGAGTGTTCTCTAGAACAAACACATACTCCCCAAAGAAGAAGCTTTCTCCTTAAGGAGAAAGAGGAGCGCTTAGAAGCACGTGTGGATTTTGTAGTCCATGAACAACAGTCAACTAAATGACCAAAATTTAATCATAAGACCATGGAATGCTCCCACTCCACCACACTTTCCACCCCATAAACAGGATGTCATAACAAGCTGAAAGAGCTGTGAGTACCTCTGAATTCTTAGGGAAATCCACACAACCAGAGGGACAAAGGAAGAACAAAGGAAAAATGGAGGTCTCTGGAGCTACACCTATAGCAAACATTAACCAAAATGAAACTTCTAGCCAGATTAACACAAAACCATACATTATGTCCTGTTGCTCACGGCAGTCATGCTTGGCTTTCAGCAACAGCAATGAAAATAGTTAAAGTTTGATTAAAAGCAAGAAAAACAGTCCGAAAAGAAAAGCAAACATAAGACCCAGACTCAGCTATGATTCTAATGGAAAAAGTAGACAACATGGATAAAAGGTTGTATAATATAAACAGAGAAATGGGAACTATGATAGAATCAAAAGAAAACGTTAGATAAGAAAACCACTGTAAAAGAAATGAAATATGCTTTTGATATGCTCATCAGTAGGGTGGAAAGGACTGAGGAAATAATTAGTGATCTGGGAGATATGTCACCAAAACCTTCCCGAACTAAAATTTAATGAGAAATAAGAATGAAGACAAACAGAAAACGAACAAAATATCCAAGAACTGTGAGACAATTTCAAAAGGTATAATATGATAGTAGGAATATTCAAAAGAGGAAAAAAAAGTGGAGCAAAATAAATACTTGTGATAAGGATTAAGATTTTTCCAAAATTGACTAAGTTGCACAATGCCACAGGTCCAGCAATATTAGAGAATGCCAAACAGTATTTACACTGAAAAAAAAATACATTTGGTCATATCATATTCAAATTGCAAAAAAAAGACACAGAAAGACAAGCTTTACTTATAGAGGAATAAGAAAAATTATATCAGACTTCTTTCAGAAAGCATGGAAGGAAGATGATATTAGAGTGAAATATTTAGAATGTTGAAGAAAAAGAAAAAAAAACTGTAATTCTACAGCCATTGAAATTATCCATCCATCAAAAGTGAAGCATAAGTAGTTTACATGACAAGAAAATAAAACCACAAACCCCAGAATATTTATTACCAGCAGAGCTGTTTCATAAGAAATGCTAAAAGAAGTTTTTCAGGACAATAAAAATGTATCTACATTTTTCTGACCTGCAGAAGTAAAATATTTTATTCTTCTTCTTGGTTTAATATAATTATGTGTGTAAGGTAATAGTAGTAACAATGCTTTGGTTGATTACAAATTTTGAATAAATTAAATGGATGACAAAGTGTTCTAAGGGCTGAGGGGGGGAATTGGAACACTGTGTTACATCCCTGGCATTACCTGTGAAGTGGTGTAATGTTATTTGAAAGTGGTCCTAGGTTAGTTTTAAGTGTATATTGAAAATTCTAGGGCAACCTCAGAAAATTTTTTCCAAGGAGCATAATTTATATGTTAAGGGAAAAATAAATTAGAACCATTTAAAATATTCAGTTAAAACTGAAAGTGGCAGGGGCACCTGTGTGACTCAGTCGGTTAAGTGTCTGCCTTTGGCTTGGGTAATGATCTTAGGGTCCTGGGATTGAGCTGCACATCAGGCTTCTTTGTCTCCATCTGTGCTCTCTCTTTCTGTCTCTCTCAAGTAAATAAATAAAATCTTAAAAGAAAAAAAAATACCACAAGCAGCAGAAAACAAATTAGAAATCAACAGCTATGTGTAAAAAACAGGAAAATATCACAATTGTGATAGATACAAATCCAACAAGATAAATGTAAATGGCCTAAATATTCCAATTAAAAAATAGACTGAGGGATGCCTGGGTGACTCAGTCAGTTAAATGTCTGCTTTTGGCCCAGGTCATGATCCCAGGGTTCTGGGATCGAGTCCTTCATCAGGCTTCTTGCTTAGTAGGGAGTCTGCTTCTCCCTCTACCCTTTTCACCCCACTTATGCTCACTCTTTCTCTCATGTTTTCTCCCAAATAAAAATCTTTGGCAAAAAACAATTTAAAAAAATAGACTGAGATAATAGGTAAAAATAAAAACAGGACCTATGGTGTGTTATTACAAGCAACCCATCTTAAAAAATAAACAGATTTAAAGCAAAAGCAAAAAAGATAAACATGCTAACACCAATAATGGAAAACTGCAGTGACTATGTTTATTTCATCAATGCACACTTCTAACAAGGAAGGGTATCAGGATAAAGAGGATTATTACATAACATCAAAAGGTTCCATTCTCTAACCTGATGTGTAGTAATCCTTAAAGCCTGTGCACTGACAACAGAAGAATGTCATGTCCATGAGGTAAAACCCAGTAGTACTGCCAGGAGAAATGGGCAGGTCACTAATATAGTGGGAAACTTCAACAGCCTTCTTTCAATAATTAATAGAACAAAAAGACATAAAATGAACTAGATAGCACTACCAATCAACTCAATATAATTGACATTTTTAGAAAACACATATTCTTCTCAAATTTACACTAACATTCTCCAATATAAACTCATTGTAAAAAAATAAATCTCACTTTGGGCAATAAAATACAGCAAATTTTCAAAAGTATAAATCATTCAAAGTATTTTTTAGACCATAATGAAATTAAAACAGAAATCAGTATAAGAAAGGTAGCATGAAGACACATGCATATTTGGAGATTTAAAAACACACTTCTAAATAACATGAAGGTCAAAGATGATGTTACTAGATACATTTTAAAATATTTTCTCCTCCCTCCCTCCCTTCCCCCTCCCTCCCTCTCTTACCTTCCCTTATCCCTCCCCTCTTCCTTCCTTCCCTCCCTCCCTCTCTCTCTCCCTCCCACCCTTCCTCCCCCCATACCCAGCATGGAGCCCAGTGTGAGGCTTGAACTCATAACTGTGAGATCAAGACCTGAGCCAACGTCAAGAGTTGGACACTTAACTGACTGGGCCACCCAGGTACCCTCTTACTTCTTTCAATTAAAATAAAATTGCAGGGGGCACCTGGGTGGCTCAGTCCTTAAGTGTCTGCCTTCAGCTAAGGTCATGATCCTGGAGTCCTGGGTTTGAGCCCCACATCACACTCCCTGCTCTGCAGGAAGCCTGCTTCTCCCTCTCTCACCGTCCCCCCCGCCCCACTGTGTTCCCTCTCTAGCTGTGTTTCTCTCTGTCAAATAAATAAATAAAATCTTTAAAAAAATAAAATTGCAGCTTGGCAATTTTATTTGTGGGATGCAGCAAAAGAAGCATATATTATAAAAGAAAGTACATCTAAAAGTAATGATCTAAGCCACAACATTAGGAAGCTAGGGGGGAAAGAGTGCATTAAGCCTAGTAAGAAAGAAGAGAAATAATAAAAATTAAATTAGAAAGCAATGAAATTGAAAGCAGGAAAAAATAGAATCCATGAAATAAAAGCTAATCATTTGGAAATAAAAATAAAATTGATAAGCATCTAACCAGACTAGCGAGAGAAAAAGAGAGTGAGAGAGAAGACACACATTTCCAATATCAGAAAGGAAAGGAATCAGCACTGCCAACCCTGTGAACAACAAAAAGAATAATGAAAGGGTAATAGCAACCACTCTATGCCACAGATTTGACAATTTACATGACATGGAGCCATTTCTTAAAAGACAACAAACTACTAACACTCACACAAAGAGAAACTTGATAGCTTGAATAGCCCTGTATTTATTTTTTAATTTAATCAATTATTAACAGCCTTCTAAAAGGAAATACCAGACCTGGATGATTTCACAGGTAAATTCTACCAAATAGTTAACTAAGAAAGGGCTCCAATGTTTCTTAATCTCCTACAGAAAACAGAAGCAGAGGAAACACTTTCTTTTTTATTTTTAAGATTTTATTTATTTATTTGATACACAGAGAGAGAGATCACAAGTAGGCAGAGAGAGAGAGAGAGGAGGAAGCAGGCTCCCTGCTGAGCAGAGAGCCCGATGCGGCCTCCATCCTAGGACCCTGAGATCATGACCTGAGCTGAAGGCAGAGGCTTTAACCCACTGAGCCACCCAGGTGCCAGAGGAAACACTTTCTTTTTTTTTTTTTTTTTTTTAATTTTATTTATTTATTTGACAGAGAGAAACACAGCCAGAGAGGGAACACAAGCAGAGGGACTGAGAGAGGGAGAAGCAGGCTTCCTGCCGAACAGGAAGCCCGATGTAGGGCTCGATCCTGGGTCTCCAGGATCATGACCTGAGCTGAAGGCAGTTGCTTAACCAACTGAGCCACCCAGGTGCCCCCAGAGGAAACACTTTCTAATTCATTTTGTGAGACCAGTGCTGCCCTAATACCAAAACCAGATAAAGACAGTATAGTAAAAATCAGTTAAAGACCTAGATATTTCTGGGGAAAAAATATCTTTCATATTCATAGATGCAGAAACTTTCAACATAGCATTAGCATATTAATAACCAACAGTGTATGGAAAAAATGATATATCACATCACAAATGATAACATTTGTGTCTGGTGTGCAAGAAGAGCTCAATTTCAAAACCTGGTAAAAGTCACACCACATCAACAGCGTGAATAGGAAAAGTGGTATGATCATATACATTTTTAAAGATTACTTATTTGAGAGAGAGAGAAAGTACAAGTGCAGGGAGGGGCAGAGGGAGAGAGAAACTTCAGTACACTCCTCACTGAGCTTGGAGCCTGATGTGGGGCTTGATCTCAAGACCCTGAGCTCATGACCCGAGCCAAAACTAAGAGTTGGACACTTGACTGACTGTTCCATCCAGGAGCTCCTATGATTGTAAAATTAATGTAAACAAACAAGGCAAATCCAACATCTATTTATAATAAAAAAAAATAAGCTAGAGATACATTGGAGCTCCTCAGCTCACTAAAGACCTTCTAAATATACACTACAGCTGGCATCATTAAATTTAAGAAACTGGGGGCTTTCTTTTTAAGTTCCAGGGCAAGAATGTCCCCTCTTACCACTCCTATGAATCAGTGCAGTAAAAGACCTGTCTAGTTCATCAAGAGGAAAATAGGGAAAAGAGCAATATCCAAATTGAGAAAGAAGAAATAAAATAAACTATTTTTGTTTGCAGATGACATGATTGTCTATGTTGAAAATGCCCCCCTCCAAATCACTCAACAGTACTAGAACTGACGAGAGATTAGAACAAAGTTACAAGATGTAAGATTAATATACAAAAGGCGATTACTTTCATATACAGTGGTGGTAAATACTTGGAATGGAAAAACATTTATGTTAACATAGGAAAACAATGGAATACTTGACTATAAATCTAACAAAATATATACAAGATATATGTGCAGAAATTCATAATTTCTGACTAAAAAAATAACCATGGTGAGATACTCTAGGAAGACTCAATGTGTTTGAAATGTCAGTTCCTAGCCAACCTGATATATAGAGTCAACAGCCCTGCAATTAAAACACCAGCAAGTTACTGTGATGTTTTTGACAAATATATCCTAAAACTTGTATGGAAAGGCAAAAGACCTAGAATTACCAACCTACCACTGGAAAGGAACAAAACCTTAGAAATAACAATTTAATTGAAAATGACCAGATGATGTGAGTAGCCATTTAACCAGGGAAGATGTGCCAAGGGAGACAAAGTGTAAGACAAGATACAGAGGTTCAACATCATTTTCACCTGGGAATTAGAAATTTAAAACAGCAACGAAATACCACTACATACCTATTAGAAAGGCTAAAAACAAACCATAAGAGACTCCTTAATCTCAATAAACTGAGGATTACTGGAGGGGAGGGCGGGGGTGGGGTGTCTGGGGATGGACGCTGGGGAGGATATGTGCTATGGTGAGCGCCGTGAATTGTGTAGGACTGATGAATCACAGACCTGTACCCTTGAAGCAAATAATATATTATACGTTAATTAAAAAAAAAAAAAAAAGGAAAGGAAAAAGACAAGCCCAGTGCTGGCGAGGATACAACAAAAACCCTGTGTGGTCAATGGTTAAGCCACTTTAGGAGACTATTCGGTGTTCTACTATGGGCCAAATATGATCTTAATGTAAGTCCCAGCAAGATACTTTCCCTGTTGATCTGAAAACCTATGTTCATGCAAAGAACCTGCATGTGAACTTTTGTAGCAGCTTTATTCACGATCACCAAACCAGGAGGCAACTAAGGTGCCTTTCAAGAGGTGAACAGAAGAAAAGCCACAGAACATTCATACATACTGGGGTACTAGTGAGTGATAAAAAGACACAGAAAGAAATTGGCTGGAAGAAATACCTAGAGGAATCTTCACTGTATTTGGGTAAATGTGAAAAGTTGGTCTGAAAAGGCCCAAATACTGCATGATTCCAATTATACAACATCCTGGAAAAGGCAAAGCCATAGAAACATTAAAAAGATCACTGGGTTGCCAGGGATTGGGGAAGAGGAGAGGGAGGCAGAGATGAATAGGTGAGTGCAGGGAATTTTTAGGGCAGGACAACTATTCTCTATGGTACTGTAATGAGGAATACCCAGCCTTGTACATTTATCAAAACCCAGAGGATTTATAACACTAAAAAGGAACCTTTGTGTATGTAAAATTAAAAAAAAATAATAATTTAGGAGTTTGTGGGGTCCCATAGAGGAATGCCAACAGACCAGAGTATCTAAGTACCTCACAAGTACAGGAGACAAGCTTACTAAGAGGTTATGGGGAAAGCTGCTCCCATTGGAAGGACTGCTGTCTACGAGATTCAGGCATTAGGAACAGCACAGTGTCCATTGACTCGCCTTCATGATTCTTGTGCCTCTGCAGAGGTGGACTGGCACTGAACAGTCAAATGCATGGGGGATGTTGGGGACAAGGTTTCTCACCGTCAGAGCTTGAATTTACCAAGAAGCAAGAGCAGGAAGCTGGAATGATCTATTTGGTATGAATTAGAATTGGAGAAATCAGTAGTAACTCATATTTAGTCTACGATACATATCTTAACATAAATATATATATATAAAGATGTATATAAATACAGGTGGCATATATAGTCCATATGGTGTGTGTGTGTGTGTGTGTGTGTGTGTGTGTGTGTATACAGTGTATATGCATATCATCTTTTCTCTGTCAGCTGAGAAGACCTAAATGCAAACACACTCCATTAGCAATGAAGACAGCTAGTACTCAGATCTTGTCTTTCAACACCAATTTTCTAATACAAAGAAGGAGGAATCCTTGGGAAAATGTTCTAGGTCTGAAGCAAGATCTATATTAGATGATCCTGGAGCATTTTGTAGTAGGAGAAGGTGAGAAAGTGCTGAAAAACAAAACAGAACGAAAGGACATAGGAGTCAACTGGAGAAGCAATTACTGGCCAAAGAAGGGACAGTTTGAACAAAAAAAAATAACTTATTGAATTAAGAGTAAGTACCCATCAATCCATGCTGATATAAATAAGTATCGAACATGTACATAACTACGAGAGAAGAGACAAATCGCCCATGCAGAAGAATTCCAGATAATTTTTGTAAATATCACACCCTTGAACATGGAGGACCGCATTCCCAGTCCCTTCAGTGAGGCCACGTGCAGTCACGTCCTTCTTATAAGTACAGTTTGGAAAGCAGGGGACACATGATGAGCCTGCAGTGGAGAAATCCAACAAGTGCTACCGCAGTCAGGGGTCAAGATGCCATCAACAGCAGTAAGTCATGGTGACCATATATGCCCTTGATAAGAGATGCTGAACATCAGGCCCCTCCTCTGTATGGTACCCAAGGCACGGAACTCTGGTTTCATCACGATGGAAACACCAGAGGACTCCCGATTGAGAGACGTACTATCAAATGCCTGACAAGTACCACTCGAAACTGCCAAACTGTCAAATGAGTGAGTCTGACAGACTGTCACATCCAAGAGCGGCCTCAGGAGACTTGATAACAGTGCAGTGATGTCCCAGATGGGATCCCGGGACAGGTAAGGGACATCCGGTAAATACTAAGAAAATCCAAATCAAGGCTAAACTCCTTTCTAATAATGCATTGATAATGGTTCATTAATTTTAACAAATACATCAGACTACTGCAAGATGTTAAGAATACAGGAAACCGATTAAGAAGTTATGGTACTAAATCTGTATGATGTTCTTAATGTTTCTGTAAATCTAGTACTTTCCTAACATATAAAGTCTACTTAAATGATATCTGTTCAGACTTCTTAGGTCCTTCTGCTGCTCCTTACTTTCTAGGACTTCTGTGCTGCTCACAAACCTCAACTAGGAATGCTCTTTACTTTTCAGTTCCTCTCTATTGCATGCTGCCCTGACCTGTTTCACTAGAGAGAACTGCCTTCTCTGATCAGTTTTTCTTTACTCTTTGATCCTTTTGCTTTTAATAAACTTTGAAACATTTTACCTTCCTGGTTTGTAAAATTATTTTAGTCATTTTGGGGCATTTAGGTGGCTCAGTTGGTTAAGCATCTGCCTTCAGTTCAAGCCGTGATCCCAGGGTTCTGGGATCGAGTCCTGCATCCAATTTTCTACTCAGCAGGGAGCCTGCTTCCCCCTCTGCCTGCCACTTCCCCTGCTTGTGCTCTGTCTCTCAAATAAATAAATTAAATCTTAAAAAAAAAAGTAAATAAATAAAAGGGTTTCCAAAACCGTTGGCACCTCTGCCATTGAGAAGTGTGCTCTCTTGACTCCATCCAGGTCAACATTAGGGATTCACTTGTATCCAGGAGAACAGATCTGAAGCGATGCAAGAAAACTGTAGAAACAGAAAAGCCCATAGAAGGCAGTGCAGATTCCTTCTGATTCTAGGCACATGCTAGCTCTGGGAAAAGCCAAGTAACAGGTAAGAAGTCTGACTATTTTGAGAAACTCCTGCATACAGAGGGTACAGCTGAGCTGAGTTCCCAGCTGCCAGCTGTGTGGATGAGTCATGTCCAGCCCTGAAGAACCCCCAGATGATTGCAGCCGTGTGAGCATCTGGCTGTCTTTGCATATGAGACCTCAGGAAAGAACTGCTCATTCAAACTCTCCTTAAAGCCATAATCCACCAGATAAAATAGTTGCACTTATTCTGGGGTAGTGTGTTCTGAAGGAGTAGCAGCCAGAATAAAAGTATATAGCGAAGAGGTGTTCGCTGTCTTCTCTGTGCTGCAGTGTATGTGTGTGGAGACACACTGCCTGTTCAGCGCCCTGTGCCTGGTGCGCAGCACTGAATGTGTTAATGCGGAGGGGCTGGTGCTGATGGGTAAGAGCGTCCCAAAACACTTCAGATGTTGATTATCATAAATCTGCATTAAAATGCTTATTATTATAGAATGTGATAGCATATACTCAGTATTAATCCTTTTAGGAATATGCTAAAAACATTTTCAGAGAGTTCTAATATAGAGTACTGTCTAGAAACACATTTGATTTCCAGAATAGATTTAACCTGTATAACTGTGGATTTTATTCTTTCAAAGACTTTAGCTATTTGCCAACTCCGTACATTGTTGGTTGGATCATTCAGTGGTACAGCCAATCTGGAAACCAGTTTAGCAGTTTCTTAAAATGTTGAACATAATTTTCTATTTTACCATACAGGCCAGGAATTCTAGTCCAAGATAGCCAGGAAAAAAACGAAAACATATGCATACACCAATACTTGTTTATGCATCGTCAGCAGAATTACTCATAATAATAATAATAAAAACAGAAATAACACATAAGCCCATCAAGTATGAAGAGATAAACAAAATGTGGTATATCCATACAATGGGAAATTATTTGGAAGAAAAAAAAAGAATTGTACTGATTTATGTTGCATTGAGGATGAATTCCATAATATCATGGTGAGTGAAAGGACCCTGAAACAAAAGACTATGTATTACTTGCTTCCATGAAATGTCCACAAAAAGAAAATCTGTACAGAGTAGATTCATGTTTTGTCAGTAGTTTGGGAGTGATTGCAAATGGGCAAGGGCATTCTCTTTAGGGTCATAGAAATGTTTTCAAATTTGATTGTGGTGATGGTTGCACAACTCTGGATTTTTACAAAAAAAAATCATTCAATTGCAAACATAAAAAGAATAAATTTGGTGGTACGTAAATTATCCCTGAGAGCCAAGAAAATATAGCGTATTACAGCACCCAACTATGGTTTCTTTTTGAATACATTACAGACGTCAGCTGCTACTAGTTTCAAAAAGGAAGAGGAGTGGTTAGAATTACCTGAGAATTTTCAGAAACATTTCTTAATGTGCTTTATCTCATAAACAAATTCAGAAAACTTTTTTTTTTGGTAACTGTACATAATGGTGTAAAGCAGCAAGCTAAGAACAAAAGAAAGAACTAAAGAAAGAGAGAAAGACAAAATGTAATGAGTTAACTGAGAAAATAGAAGCAATTTGTAGCAAATGGGGAGGAAAGGAAACTTAGAAAAATCAAGCAATCTCTCAAATGGTGCTCTGGTTAGAGGAATAGGCTGAGTTTATTGTTTTATCAACCATCTGACAACACACTTCCAAAAATCCTGTGGTGAAAAACATATTAAGAAAGTGTGATCCACCAACATAGAAAAACGGACACCTTAGTACATCTTGAAACAAGTGAAAATAAGAACATTGATCAAGAGAATGAGGCCTTGTCTTTGTGATAAGTCAGAGATACTGATGTTTCTCTCCAGTAATGACTAAAAATTAAAATAAACAGATTAGGAAAGGCAACTGACAATGTTATTTCCCTTTTCTAAAACACAGTGTTCCTCTGTGACACCTACTCAGGTATTGAGCAGGAAGATAAATATAAAGACAGTAATACAATAGCCAGAAATAGACATTTCATAAATTCTAACAAAATTCATTCTAAGCATAATCTAACTCTACTTTAAGTAGTTTTATACACCTATAGCAAAGACTGCTAAATTTCATACTAGCCAATTATGATTGAAACAGTATTAAAAAAATATTTTCTTTGCTCTTCCCATTGTATAATGCTGCCAGATTGGTCACATTAAAAAAAAAATGCAGTTAATGGGTTCCTTCAGTTTCTCTATTTCTTCCTGTTTCAATTTTAGAAGTTTTATAAGTTTCTAAAAATGCATTCATTTCTTCCATATTGCCTTAGTTGTTGGCATATAGTTGCTCATAATATATTCTTAAAATTGCTTGTATTTCCTTGGTGTTGGTCATGATCTCTCCTCATTCATTCATAATTTTATTAGTTTGGGTCCTTTAGCTTTTCTTTTTGATAAATCTGGCTAGGGGTTTATTGCTCTTGCTAATTCTTTCTAAGAACCAGCCTCCAGACCCATAACCAGCAAAGAAATTGAAGCAGTAATCAAAAATCTCCCAACAAGCAAGAGTCCAGGGCCCGACGGCTTCCCAGGGAAATTCTACCAAACATTTAAAGAACTAGTCACTGTTCTTTTGAAGCTGTTCAAAAAAATAGAAACGGAAGGAAAACTTCCAAACTCGTTCTGTGAGGCCAACATTACCTTGATCCCAAGGCCAAAAACTGCTCTAAAAAGAATTACAGACCAACATCCCTGATGAACATAGAGGTCAAAATTCTCACCAAGATATTAGCCAATAGGATCCAACAGTACAGTAAAAGCATTATTTGCCATGACCAAGTGGGATTTATTCCTGGGCTGCGGGGTTGGTCGACATTCACAAATCAATCAACATGATCCATCACATTAATAAAAAGGAGGACAAGAACCATGTGATCCTCTCAACTGATGCAGAAAAAGCATTTGACAAAGTACAGTGTCCTGATTCAAACTCTTTACAGTGTATGGATAGTGGGTACATCCCTCAACATCATAAAAACTATCTATGAGAAGCCCACAGTGAATATCATTATCAATGGCAAAATATGAGAGATTTCCCCCTAAGATCAGGAACAAGACAGGGATGCCCACTATCTCCACTATTATTCAACATAGTACTAGAAGTCCTATCCTCAGCAATCAAACAACAAAAAGAAGTAAAGAGCCATTCAAACTGGCAAAGAGGAAGTCAAACTCTCACTCATTACAGATGACATGATACTTTATGTGGAAAACCTGAAAGACTCCACCTCAAACTGCTAGAACTCATACAGCAATTCCGCAGTGTTGCAGGATATAAAATCAATGCACAGAAATCAGTTGCATTTCTATACACTAACAATTAGACTGAAGAAAGAAATTAAAAGAAATTGATTGCATTTACAATAGCACCGAACACCATAAGGTACCTAGGAATAAACTTAATCAAAGAGGTAAAGAATCCAAACTCTAGAAACTACAGAACACTTATGAAAGAAATGGAGGAGGAAGACACAAAGAGATGGGAAAACGTTCCATGCTCATGAATTGGAAGAATAAATATTGTTACAATGTCTCTGCTACCCAGAGCAATCTATACATTCAGTGCAATCCCTATCAAAATACCATTTTTCAGGGGCGCCTGGGTGGCTCAGTTGGTTAAGCCACTGCCTTCGGCTCAGGTCATGATCCCGGAGACCCGGGATCAAGTCCCACATCGGGCTCCCTGCTCAGCGGGAGGCCTGCTTCTCCCTCTCTCACTTCCCCTGCTTGTGTTCCCTCTCTGGCTGTGTTTCTCTCTGTCAAATTAAAAAAAAAAAAAATCTTAAAAAAAAATACCGTTTTTCACAGAGCTGGGGCAAATAATCCTAAAATTTATGTGGAACCAGAAAATGCCCTGAATAGCCAGGGGACTGTTGAAAAAGAAAACCAAAGCTGGTGGCATCACAGTTATGGACTTCAAGATTTATTACAAAGTCATAATCATCAAGACAGTATGATACTGGCACAGAAACAGACATATAGACCAAAGGAACAGAAAAAAAGAGTCCAGAAATGGACCCTCAATTCAATGGATGGGTCAACTCATCTTTAACAAGGCAGGAAAGAATATCCAATGGAGAAAGGACAGTCTCTTCAACAAATGATGCTGGGAAATTTGGACAGCCACATGCAGAAGAGTGAAACTGGACCATTTCCTTATACCATGCACAAAGATAAACTCAGAATGGATAAATGACCTAAATGTGAGGCAGGATCTATAAGAATCCTCGAGGAGAACACGGACAACAATCTCTTTGACCTCAGCCACAGCAACTTCTTCCTAGACAAATTTCCAAAGGCAAAGGAAGCAAGGGCAAACATGAACTATTGGGACTTCATTAAGGTAAGAAGCTTCTGCACAGCAAAGGAAACAGTCAACAAAACAGAAAGGCAACCCATAAGATGTGAGAAGATATTCACAAGTGACATATCAGATAAAGGGCTAGTATCCAAAACCTATAAAGAATTTATCAAGTTCAACATCCAAGGAACAGATAATCCAATCAAGAAATGGGCAGAATACATGAACAGACATTTCTGCAAAGAAGACATACAGACATGAAAAAGTGCTCAATATCACTTGGTGTCAGGGAAATACAAATCAAAACCACAATGAGATACCACCTCACACTAGCCAGAATGGCTAAAATAACCAATCAGGAAACAACAGGTGCTGGTGAGGATGTGGAGAAAGGGGAACCCTCCTACACTGTTGGTGGGAATGTAAGCTGGTGCAGCCACTCTGGGAAACAATATGGAGGTCTCTCAAAAAGTTGAAAAGAAAGCTACCCTATGACCCAGCAATTGCACCACTAGGTCTTTACCCCAAAGATAAAAATGTATTGATGCGAAGGGCCACATGCACCCCAATGTTTATAGCAGCAATGACCACAATAGCCAAACTGTGGAAAGAGCCCAGATGTCCATCTATAGGTGAATGGATAAAGAATATGTGGTATATGTATGCACTCATATGTAGAACATAAGAAACAGCACAGAAAATCATAGAGGAAGGGAGGGAGAGCTGAATGGGAAACCATCAGAGAGAAATTGAGGTATGCTGCGGGGAAGGTGGATGGGGGTGAGGTAATTGGGTGATGGGTAGTAAGAACAACATGGGATGTGATGAGCACTGGTTGTTATACGCAACTGATGAATTATTGAACTCTACATCTGAAACTAATAATGTACTGATGTTGGCTCATTGAATTTAAATAAAAAATTGCAATTGAAATAATGAAATACTTCTTTGGAAGAGAATATCGTTCTATTTATGTTTTATGAATAATGATCAGATGGTCAGATTTTTAAAACTTGAAAATTTATTTGGAGGAAAATAGGGCTCTTCTTTATTAAACTTTGTATTTGTCTGAAATTAATGCTTCTTGATTTTTGTTGATATTAAATCATATATAATTTTTCAGGGATACAGGATATACTTAGGAGTATTAGAGTTTTTAAATTATACTACAAGCACTAATATTTTGATTTCTAGAAATTGCTAAATAATTTTTCCTTCAATATTGATAGTTATTCCTTATTTCTGCTCTGTGGTTTATTTGAAGAAAACTACTCACTGCCTGTTTCTTTCTTTCTTTTTTTTTTAAAGATTTTATTTATTTATTTATTTGACAGAGAGAAACACAGCCAGAGAGGGAACACAAGCAGGGGGAGTGAGAGAGGGAGAAGCAGGCTTCCCGCCGAGCAGGGAGCCCGATGTGGGACTCGATCCTGGGTCTCCGGGATCATGACCTGAGCCGAAGGCAGTTGCTTAACCAACTGAGCCACCGAGGCACCCCAACACTGCCTGTTTCTAAACTACCTTCAGATGAGAGCCAGAGCTAAACAGGTTACCAGAGTAACAGGAGAAACGAGGCTTTTTAATAATTAATGCAAATAACATATGGCATGAAATCAGGGGGTCTGGAGCAAGGTTTTGAGTCCACCCTTGGAAGTGCAAAAAATGTATAGGATTTAATCCACTACTGAGACATTTTGTATTGTCTTACTTTTTTTTTTTCTTTTTATTTTAAAGATTTTATTTATTTGACAGAGAGAAACACAGGCAGAGAGGGAACACAAGCAGGGGGAGTGAGAGAGGGAGAAGCAGGCTTCCTGCCGAGTAGGCAGCCTGATGCAGGGCTCGATCCCGGGTCTCCGGGATCATGACCTGAGCCAAAGGCAGTGGCTTAACCAGCTGAGCCACCCAGGCGCCCCTTGACTTACTTTTATAATTAATCTGTGTTTTTATAAGTTCAGTTGGGTAGTCTAAGTAAAATGTTTCTTCATCAAAAAAATGCCCTAAAATTTTCAAAAGTATAACTGATTTTCCATTCAATATTTCAGAAATATTTTCCCAAATCAGCTTGAATATGTGAAAATGTACTGTAATTCCAATTATTTTGAAATATTTGCCCAGTTTCTATACTTTTATTTGTTATATTCCCAAACATTCAGTTTGCATTCTACTCTGTAATTTACCCAGTTTCTATTTATTTTCTTCTTTAGTACAATTTTCTGAAGTCTAGAACAGTGATCAAGTAAGGACCCGAATGCCAAGTTATTAGTATTTTCCCCTTATTTCTACTCACATAGCTCTTGCTGACTGTCACTCAAAGTAGCCTCACTATTTCTGTAGACTTTAATGTTTCTTAGCACTTAAGAGGTTTTTTCTTTCTCTATAAGAATGGAAAGAAATAATTGTCAACTAATACCTCACACGTTTTGAGGGTGTGGCAACCTGTGGACACCCTGAGCTTGGGCCCCTGGTGGAGAATTGCCCACTGTTAGAGGTTTGTGACCAGTAGCACCCAGAGTGTCAGCGACTGAGGGGGAATGATGCTCTTTGCTGACTCACATAAAACAAAATGTTTTTCGTTTTGCAGCGAAAAAACAAGTGAGCCAGTGAATCATTTTTATTTTTTTATTCAGTTTCTCCACCCACCAACCAGTTTCTTCCAATGTCTTCTTAAAAATCAAGGATTAAACTATTTCAAACTATCCAGTGTTAAACAAGGGAAACAGGTTTTTTTTTTGTTTGCTTTTATTTTAAGATTTTTTATTTATTTGGCAGAGAGAAACACAGCCAGAGAGGGAACACAAGCAGGGGGAGTGAGAGAGGGAGAAGCAGGCTTCCTGCCGAGCAGGGAGCCTGATGTGGGACTCGATCCCGGGTCTCCGGGATCATGACCTGAGCCGAAGGCTGTCACCCAACCAACTGAGCCACCCAGGCGCCCCGAACCAGTTTTAAAAGATAATAAGAGTATAGCATGACTGCATCAGATCATGAAGAAGAATTGTCAAGTAAACTTCCCATTGAAGACTCTTACCTTTTCAATGTGTATGATTTTAGATAGCTTTTAACTTAACTAGGAGAAAAAAAACCAAGTATTTCAAGAGTATCTTTTTTCTTGTATTGTGAGAAAATGATCTAGAAAACTTCTTCCTGGAACATCCATTGTATATGCCAGTTGTGAAAGCCAATCCAGATATTCAAAATAGCAAGTTCTATCAGGTGACATTTTTGTTTCCTCTTCTTGTGAATAAATCTGAAGGTATTGTAGAAATGAGAAGAGCATGGGGGTTTTGTGCTCAAATTTTTGCTGTCCAGGTTTTCATAGAGCTAATCAAGGGAAGCCGGGTCTTTTTCAACCCCAGGAACTAGAAATGAACGGAATTTAAGTCACACGCTTTGCAGTATATTAAAGAAATGGTTGAACTTTGTAGAAATACTGGCAAATTCACTTTTTTACTCCCTCTTCTCAAAAACTGCAAATGTGGGGCGCCTGGGTGGCTCAGTTAGTTAAGCGATTGCCTTCGGCTCAGGTCATGATCCCGGAGACCTAGGATTGAGTCCCACATTGGGCTCCCTGCTTGGTGCGAAGCCTGCTTCTCCCTCTCCCACTCCCGCTGCTTGTGTTCCCTCTCTGGCTGTGTTTCTCTCTGTCAAATAAATAAAATCTTAAAAAAATAAAATTAAAAAACTGCAAATGTATTACTGGCTGTAAATAAATACTCCAAACAAGCACCTAGTTTGATATTAATAAGAGAACATTTTAAATGAAAACTCACATACATGTTGAGGCACAACAGTTGTTCCCTCTGATTTTTATGAGTCAGATAACAAATGACGGTTCTTTAACTGATATTGGAAGAATGGGATGTTCAGAAAAGAAATGCCCTAGAATTCGGTTCCCCTAGTTTCATTTTTAATCATTTGCTACCATGGATTTGGAAAGTTATCAGTGACAACAACATCAGTCTGCAAACAAATGGGCTTTAACTGTGGCGGACTGTGACTTGTTTACCAAAACCTGTTCATTTTCCTACTACCTACTCTGTTTGGCCCTATTTTCCAATTTCCCTTGCACTTAAATGAGGTAATTTCCTGTGTCCTGGTCGATAACATGGACAGATGCTTACCTATGTCTCTGCTGGGCCAAGTGCTGGATATGGCAGTGCTTTCTCCCTGTCTTACGGGATGACCGGGAGGACTAAGGAGCTAGAGGAGGGAGTCCTCACAGGAGAGGAGTCTGCGTCCTGCAGGATCAGATGCAGAGTTGCTCCATAAGATGTGTGGTGACCTGAATGATAACAAGCTCTTTCTAAGGCAATGGTAAGAAAAGGTGTATTTGTAGCAGCAAGCGGTAACTGAACCAATAGAGAAATTCGTTCTTTAGAGGGGATACAACACTAAAAAGTATAAAATATTTGACATTGGTTAGGAATTGGGCTTGCAGCAATACGGTAGCAGGCTGGAAAGCTAGAGACCCACATTATAGAGTGCAGAATACTTAGTAAAATGTCTTGCTATCATCTGGAAGCAGAACGCAGGCTTATGAAGCAGGTGGTCCAGGAAAGTGTGGGAAAGAGTACGTGCATTTGTGGGGTTTTTTTTAAAGATTTATTTATTTATTTGTTTATTTGACAGAGCGAGATCACAAGTAGGCAGAAAGGCAGGCAGAGAGAGAGGAGGAAGCAAGCTCCCTGCTGAGCAGAGAGCCCAACAGGGGCCTCGATCCCAGGACCCTGAGATCATGACCTGAGCCGAAGGCAGAAGCTTTAACCCACTGAGCCACCCTGGGACCCTCATTTGTGTTTTTGACACTATTGCCTGCCTTCCACAAGGGAGTACAACAAAGAAATGAGCTCAGGCAGAAATTGGTTGGATTTCAAAACAAGATTAAGGAGAACATAAGCTTGGGAGCAAGAGCTTTTAACAAATAGAAAATTGTTTCAGTATTCACCTACTCCCGCTAACACTTTTCCTCTACTCTGCAATTACTTAAGTGCTTCTATTTACAGAATTCCCTTTCCCTTGGCAATATAAGAATTACATGTACATTTTTAAAAAATGAGTTAATAGACACCAGGATCTGACACATAGTTTCTTAAGTAGAGAGCAAGAACATTGTTGGTCTTATTTTTTCCAGTGTTGCCAAGCACGCAGAAGACTGGCAACCTTATGATAGGCACTCAGAAAGATAATTTGGGGGAAAGGATGTGTTTCCAATAAATGTTGTTGGGAAACTGGACAACTTTCTGCAAAAGAATGAAACTGGACCAATTCCGGACACCACAAACAAAACTAAAGTCAAAATGGTTTAAAGACCTCAATATGAGACCTAAAACTGCAGAACTCTTAAATGAAAACACAGGTAGTGATTTCTTGAACATCAGCTTTAACAACGTATTTGTGGATATGTCTCCTCAGGCAAGGAAAATAAGGGAAAATACACTATTGAGACTACATCAACATAAAAAGCTTCTGTACAGCAAAGGAAACAATCAACAAAAAAAAAGGCCTACTGAATAGGAAAAGATTTTTGCAAATGACATATTTGATAAAGGGTTAGTATCCAAAATATATAAATAACTTGTACAACTCAGTGCTGGAAAAATAAATAATCCAATTAAAAAATGGGCCAGAGATAGAATAAACAGTTCTCCAAAGAAGACATCCAGTTTGCAAAAAGACATGAAGAGATGCTCAACATCACTCATCAGGGAGATACAAATAACCGAAGGTACCACCTCACGTATGTCAGAATGGCTAAAATTAAAAACAAAAGAAGTAACAAGTGCTGGTGAGGATGTGGAGAAAAAGGAACCCTTGTGTACTCTTCCTGGGAAGGCATACTGGTGCAGCCACTTTGGAAAACAATATGGAGGTTCCTCAAAAAATTAAAAATAGAACTATCACATGATCCAGTAATTCCCCCACTGTGTATTTATACAAAGAAAATGAAAACACTATTTTTTTTAAAGATTATATTTATTTATTTGAGAGAGACAGGGACAGAGCACCAGAGTGGGGAGAGGCAGAGTGAGAGAGAGAATAGACTCCACATTGGCAGGGAGCCCAATGTGGGGCTCCATCCCAAGACCCCAGGATCGTGACCCTAGCCAAAGGTAGTTACTTAACCGACTGAGCCACCCAGGTGCCCTTGAAAACACTATTTTGAAAAGATACATGGATCCCTATGTTTATTTCAACATTACAATAGCAAATATAGAAGCAGCCCAGCTGTCTGCCAATAGATAAATGGATAAAGAAGAGGTGGTGTATATACAAAATGGAATATTACTCAGCCATAAAAAAGAATGAAGTCTTGTCATTTGTGACCATATGGATGGAAGTAGAGGTTACTGGGCTAAGTGAAATAAATCAGAAAAAGACAAATATCACATGATTTCACTTATATGTGGAATCTAAAAACCCAACAGATTCCTTTTTTTTTTTTTTTAAGATTTTATTTGTTTATTTGACAGAGAGAAACACAGCCAGAGAGGGAATACAAGCAGGGGGAGTGAAAGGGCGAAGCAGGCTTCCCGCCAAGCAGGGAGCCTGATGTGGGTCTCTATCCCAGGTCTCCACAATCATGACCTGAGCCGAAAGCAGCAGTCACTTAACCTACTGAGCCACCCAGGCGTCCCCCAACAGATTCTTAAATTTAGAGAAGTAACTCGTGGTTGCTAGAGAGGAGGGAGTGTGGGATGGGGGAAATAGATGAAGGATATTAAGAGGCAAAAAAGTCCAATTATAAATTGTAAAATAAGTAAGTCATAGAGATGGAAGGTACAGCACAAGAAATGTCAATGACATTTTAATAATGTTGTGTATTGACACATGGTGATTTCACTCATGGTGAGCATTGTAGATAGAATTGTCCAATCAGGATGTTGACACTTGAAACTCATAAACATTGCCATCAAGTACACTTCAATGCTAAAAGAAAAATGAAAGACAACTGTTGAATGCATTTACATGTTTAATGGATTTACAGCAGGTTAATTAAAGACAAATCAAAGTTTAAGTTTATATTCTGATAGTGTCAGGTGCACACAAACATAGAAGGAAAGAGAGGTCATCTACAGCTAAGTCATGGAGACACAAAGAAATGGTACATGTTTACAGAAGGCCATGCATGGTCAGTTTCATATATCGCAAAATCACTCCTTTGCATCATGCGACTGCCTTTTAGCCAAGGATCATTAGGAGTATAGGTGTCTGCAACTGAGGGACGGTCTGTCAGCTACTTACAAGAAGGGAGACGGCCAACCATGAGGAAAAAGGGACTTTTCTCCAAGGGAGTGTTAGGAGGTTGTTGCATGATTTGGTTTCTTCCTGTTTCTTGCTCTTCCTTGAGTGCCCTTGGAGGGCAAAGGGAGTTCTGTTGTTGGGCATCTGAACAATGTTGTATGCAGATGGTGGAGAGAGGCAGCAGGTCTAAAGCTGTAATTGATAAAGAAGCATCAGTAAGTCATGTAATGAAAAGGGAATACTTGGTCATTTTTATGGTTTGGACAGAGTTCTTACTTTTTTTTTTTTCTATGCTCAGATGTGATTAATAGGAGTGGTTTTATTTTGGTGCATCCCAGTTGTGATTTAGAATGGCTGTAGCTGAAGTGGGTGATCTTAGAAACTTGATGTTCAATGGGAGAAGACCATGGCTTACCTTGTAAAGCCTAGCTTCCTTTCTCAGTCAATGATAGCAAATGAGAAATGATCATTGGGTAGGAAAACCACTAATATAAAACATAGACATCAGTATATTTTTATATATTACACAAATACACACATTAAAAACCACAAATATAAAAATCATAAAATCATTGTCGTTTTCAAATAAGGTGGGGAAACACACATTTGTTTCCCTCAGGAGAGGAGATAGGGATTCTAATATCAGCAATTTTTAATGTCAGTACAGTCTAGCTCATCTTTTACTAAGGTGATACCTGTCTCAAAAATAAATTTAAAAAATAGTGAAGTTATAATAAAATGGACTTTGGCCACTGCCCATCTTTGTTTCTTCTGAAACAATTCTATATGGTCAGAGTTACTTTTTTCCCCTTTTTTACAATGTTAGCAAAGCCAGTGGAAATTCCCAGAAGACAAATATGCTTCTCTTCTTTAAGTTTCATACTAATCAGTATAATTTTCAAACAAAGTAACCAGAGTTCAATATAGATAACCTCCCTTTCCTTACAATTTAAAATAGTGCTTCAAATTAAAAAAAAAAAAAGACTGGCAAATGTGGATTCCTCCATGTGAACATAGATATATTTAAAATAAGCAAGTTAAAAAATTCATTAAAAACATAACACATATGAAGCCAAATTTTCAAATCAATGGTGCATTTCATCTTGAGTCAATGTCAAAAATGAACAATAATACAATAGGGACTTTCTGAAGAGTTAGACACCCCTGTGTGTGATGTGTACTGATACTCATTAAAGCATAATACAGATTTGTCCCGTGGAGGCTGAGAATAAAAATCAAAATTAGGTAAAGGTACATCATCTCTCCCTGCATATCCTAAATCCACTAAAGTAATTTAGCCTCTCCAAAATCATATATAAATACAATAGATAAAATCCTCTTTGCTATTTACACTCTGGTAGCAGGTATCCTATATTATCAGATCTAGGTTTTGTAATTCCTTCTCACCGAGGACTCCTAATACCTTAAGAGCAATTTTTATAGAAAATCAGGATGTGTGTGGGTGATAATCAGCATGAAAGTGAATTCTGATACTGTGTTCCTTCACCTCCTTTCCTCTAAAGGACAAGCAAATCAAAAATGTTTCATTTTTTTCTTATGTCTGAAAAATATATTAATTCTTTTCTAATCAAATATTAATCTGGTAAAATATTTATTTTTTCTAGTTTTTAATAGAACTGATAGAGACCATTTTTCCACATACACAGAGTGCCTTTTTATTTATTTATGCATTTGACATTTTTTTCCTGAATTTCTGAGAACAAAAGACAGTAGTAGAAACTATAGATTGTAAACTTTCTAGTACATTTAAATTTGTGTCTCTTGTCCCTAATTGTTAAATTTTCCATAGGCCTGTAGATGGTGTCATTAGGTAACAGTTATGATTCAAAGCAAATAATGTATTTATTTTTAAAATATTGACTTAATGGATTGTCGTAAGCCAAGTTTATGCTTAACTTGTTGGGAGTAATTTAAAGTAAGTGTTCCATCTAAAACTTCAGTTCACAGTTTTATTTTTGGAAAGGCAAAATCTTGATGATTAAGATCTGCAAACATTACAAATCTTAATCATGGATTTCACTGATGGAAGTGAGAGGTCTTATTAAAAAGACGTGTAGCAAATTGTAGCTCATAAGAGTTTTCTAAGGACTTTGGAACTAAGAGCCTGTAAAATTTGATTGAAGATTAAGGTTTCTTTAAGAGATTATCCTCCATTCTTTCTGAGTAAATTGCAAGTAGTCAGATACATTATATGGAGTAGCAGGAGAAGTAAGCCATCTGCAAGAAATTTTGACACTAAATTTCTTAAGAGCTTGACATGCCCGAGCCGGAGATGGGGTTATACAAGGAAGGAGTTTTGATTTTAATGAAATTCCCCTTAGCTCATTGTAGATTCTGGTTCAGGGCTGTGTGAAAGAAGACCCCTAATTTTCGTAGCTGCTGTGTGTGTGTCCTCAAAATTAGATTTTCTTTTTAAATGTCACATCAGCATAAATTAATTTATACCCAATTTAAGAATACATGAATACAATAGCACACTAACCAGCCTTACAGTCCTAGGCCAGCCTCTTAGTGACACCTAACTGAGATAAATAGGCTCCTGACAGCTAAGTCACCACGAGCACTCAGAAATATAAAGAAATAAACACATCGAATATGTCAGTTCTGATTTTTAAAACCAGTGATTCTTAACTCAGTGGAAAATAAACTTTCAACCTGAAACCATGACTTTATCGAGGGTATTATTAAAGTTAAGGACTTTACTACCTTTCTGGAATATGGATTATAAATATTTAAGGTGAGTGGACATCTTGAGCCTAGATAAGTCCACTTGCCATATGGCTCCTATACAGACCTTTCTCACCGAGAACACTCACAGCTGCAAGCGAGGATAGTTCCATAGGATTATTGCTTCCGTGTTCCCTTTAGAATACCGTAGCAATTTAAGGTTTTATAAAGGTACATCAAACTTAGAAAATAAAAAATATTTTTTATACTTTTTCTTCTTTTTCAACGAATTATGATATCTTACCCTGACAACATGGCAGAACACCTAGACTTTAAAATATGTTAATCTATTTCCCTGACAGTTCTGTTCCCTTTGATTATTTACAGTACTTTTGATAGGAAGCTAGAGCAATTGAATTTACGGTCTTTAAAAGCAAGTCAAGACAGGTTAAATGAGCAGTTACTTATGGGAAGACTTCATTTATAGGCAACAAATGTTAACTTCATATCTGAATTCATAAAATAGATTTTTTCCTTTGAATGACAATAATGAAAGATCCCAGTTTAGTAGATATTTGGATCATTAATACCGCTAAGACTTTATTTGTAGGCAATGAAAATTATAAGAATGGTCACCTAGAGTAGCTCAAAGAGACTTAACCTGTCTTCACATTTTGTTAGCATACTAGCCTAAGAATGTTTAACTATTGATCTCACAGAAGAACTCAAAGTGAGCTTAGAATCCCAATAAAAGTTCTTCTATATATAATTGTATATCTCAAGTAAGAATTTTGGCAACTGCCATTATTGTCACTTAATCTGATGGAAGTTGGTGATGGAATGACAAACTTAGTAAGTGCTAATACTAAATTTTCACAAGAGAAGGTTCTGTGTTCCTGAAGGCTAAAGTGGAGGAAATTATCAAAAAATGTAGAATGAGGATAATCTCCTAGAGAAAGTCTTGTGTATAGCTAATTTATTATGAGTCCATCAACAAAATGTAAACATCTACATTATTTTTGCAGGCTTCCTGTAAAATGAAATTTTGTTACATAAGGGCTACACACTGAGCAGACTTAAACCACATGCCCTTGAGGATATGGGCCACGTGTGAATTGTAGAGTTAGGGTAAGATTTCAGTTTTAAGGTACAAAAAAAAGTTTCTGTTTATAGATGTCTCCAGGGGACAGTTTTCCAGGCCAGTTGTCTTAGTGAATTTACTAAGTCACTGAATTTAGTGACTAGTTTTGGGCCACAGCAGAAGGATTCCTTGGAGCACCCAGCATTCCCAAGCTTTGCTTTAGCCCTACGCCTATTCTCTTCCCATCTGTCTCTCATCCTTTCCATCATGGAGTGTCCCCAGAAACTCCTAAATCTCCCCTCCTTGTACTGAAGATAAGCTCCTAAGGTAAACTGATTAGCCTAGATAGATTAGTCTGAGGGCCTTGGATATCCTCTCTAGAACGGCTTCCTCAAACTAAAACCATTCTCTCTCACGGATTTCTAGTGGAAGGTGTTACTGTACTAATTATACTAATATAACCCTTATTTGACTATCCGATATACATCTAATAGAATATTTTCATTCCTGGGATAAGCCCTTTATGATCATGGTCTATTTTTAGTTAAAAAAAGAATATAGGCTTAAATATTTTATCATGTACATATATAATGTACGTTATATTATGTAATATGTAATACAGTCAGTGCCTTGTATACAAGCATTCCATACTTGGCTTTTCCTTCCCATGCTTCCTTCTGTCTAAGCTCAACCAAGTTCAAAACAATCCAGTACATGTTCATCCACATATTTATTTAACACTTAATTTTTCATATGCCTATTCTGTGAGGCCATGTGTGTGTGTGTGTGATGGGTATCTTGGTCACTGTAAACATGAGAAAACTAAGGTTTAATATCTGATAAAGCTTATCATATATAACAGAGCTCTGTTTCCACTTTGGCAACGACTGCACCGTAGTTCTCACTACAGAAAAGAGCTTTTTCCCACTTTTTTCACCACTCAATTTTCTGAAGCAGAGGCTGGATAAGTGACGGCAGGATGGGTCACACCAGCCACCAGACCGCTGCTGGGAATGTCCAGCTGACCCCGGTCTAAGTTACAGCCCTCAGCACAGAAATCTCTCTTCCGATCCGGGTATCCTTCTCAGTGCCCTTTCTTTAATCTAATGTGTCTTCATATTTAAAGTGGGTTTCTTATATGCAATGAAGAGTTGGATCTTGGGGTGACATCGGAGTTTCCGCTTTACTGTGGACCATGTTCCGTCCCGTCTTTCGTGCAGCAGCTCTGACATCATACTCAGTGTCAAGGTCATTGGCACCATGAAGCCTGACCTGGGACAATGAGCTGCCAGGACCCGAAACAGAAGCCCCTCTTGCTTTCTGTCCTCTGATGACTTTTGGCCTCTGCCTGTCCTCGGGGCTTCAGTTCCCTGAACGTGAGGCTGCTGGGTATTGTCCCATAAGACACTGGGCCTCTGCTCGTTTGTGCTCAAACTAGTTTCCTCTTTCCTCTGTGGTTTAGTTTAGACAGTTTAAACCTGCTACTGATTTCATCTGCTACAGCCAGGCCACTAGACACACCCATTGAACTCTTCATTCCTATATAAAGTTTGGGGCTCAGCTGTCCATCTCTAGTTCTTTACCATGGATCCCTATCTCCTTTCTTTATTCCTTCCTCCTTCCCTCCGTCCCTTCTTTCCCCTGTTTTTATTTACTTATTTATATTTCTGTTGATCTTAAATCTTTGTCCATGCAGAGTATGCTTTTGCTAATTTCAACATGTCTGTCATTCTGTTAATACTACTGATGATTTATCTTCTGGTTATTCATCAGATTTTCCTTTGTCTACACATACTAATTAATAGTTTTGTGTGTAGGAACTCGTGAGTACTATTGTGCTGAGTATCAGAAGTTTGTATTCTTCCTTTAAGGAATGTTAGATTGTGTTCTGGCATACGATTCATTTACACTTGAATCTGGTTGATCCCTTCAAGGCTTGTTTTTAAGCTTCCTGAATCCATCTAGAGTGATCCTGGCCCTAGCATTTGAGGTCTAGAACCCAGAGAATGGTATTTCTTGGTTCTCAAGTGAATGGCGGGCATGCTCACTAAGACTTCCCCGCTGTGGTTCCTCCTCAGCTGAGCTCTCCAACTCCCGGTTTCATCAACAACACCTTGGAAACCATTCCCTGCCACTTGTGCTCTTGATTTGTGCATGAAAGGCTGTATTTGGACAGTGATGAAGAGGACCTCTGGCAGATTTCTGCAGTATAGTCTATGAAAAACTCTTATTTTCTTTTTTTTTTATTGTTACTAAATTTTTTTTTCCAGTGTTCCAAGATTCACTCCCCATTCCCCACACCCAGTGCTCCATGCTTTAGGTGTCCCCAGTACCCACCACCAGGCTCTCCCATCCCTCCACCCCGCTCCCTCCAAGTCCCTCAGTTTGTTTCTGTGTCCAAAGTCTCTGTTGTTTCGTTTCCCTCCCTAGATTACCCTAGTTCCCATTTACTTTCCTTCTCCCACTGTCCTCCAGGTTAACCCTCATGCACCGCAAGTAAGTGAAACCATGTGATACTTGACTTTCTCTTCTTGGCTTATTTCACTCAGCATAATCTCTTCCAGTCCAGTCCATGTTGCTACAAAAGTTGGATATTCATCCTTTCTGAAAACTCCTATTTTCTGATAACCCTGTTGGAAATCTCAGCTAGGTCAGCAACTGAGAACTCCAGGTTCCTATTCTTGAGTTCACAATCAGTGTGCTATTTAGGCCCATTTGCTTGGGATGAAATCAACAAGAACCTGCAGTCAGGAAGCTTGGCTTCTCCTGGGGCTCACTTTCCATTGTATGAACGATCCCTGTCCTGTGAGCTTGCTGTCCAGCATCTGAAAACAGTTTACCCACTTTCATAATTCCTGTGACCTGAAACTGAATCCACTTTCAGCTACTTTACTGTGGACAGAAGCAGAAAACTATAATTTTATTTTTATTTTTATATTTTAAAAGCTTTTTTTATTTGGAAGAGAGAGACAGAGAGCATGAGACAGAGAAAGAGATAGAGATCATGAGTAGGGGGGAAGGACAGAGGGAGAAGCAGACTCGCTGCCAAGCAGAGAGCCCAGTGTGGGTTCTGTCCCAGGACCCCAGGTTCATTACCCAAGCCAAAGGCAGATGTTTAACCAGCTGAGCCACCAGGATCCCAAAACTCTGATTTTTTTTTTAATGAAGATAGTGCTCATTCTATGTCTTCACTTTATTATTTTCATTTTCAAAGATTTTACTTATTTTTTGAGAGCAAGAGAGAGAATACAAGTAAGGGAGGGAGCAGAGGGGGAAGCTGACTCCCTGCTGAGCAGGGAGCCCAATGTGGGGGTTGATCCCAGGACCTCGAGATTATGAGCCAAAGGCAGATACTTAACTGACTGAGCCACCAAGGTGCCCTGATGTCTACAATTTAAGTGAAAGTGGGAAAATACATTTGTTTACTCACATAAATATAGAACTTTTAGATTCAGTTGGTTTGCATATTATATGATTAGCCTTTACATCACCAGAAATGATACTTTTGGACACAAATAGGATATCATAGTACAAAAAATATATAACAATACCATAAATACTAGTCAGAATTTTTTCAGTGAATGTGAATTATTAGGGTAATACATGCTCTACATAAAATTATTTCTGATTACTTGAAAAAAAATAAGCAAAAGAAAATCTTTATAGACCATGCATTTCTTGATCTTCTTTCCTGAAATTGCTGCTGTGTAGTAATGAGTTCATATCAATTTATTATTTATCTGAGAACCCAAAGCTAATATCATACATTTACATAAACCCAAAAGCATTCTCCATACTTTCTGAGTTGGGAGTGACGGTCTTCCTATGAAAAAGGGAGCATGTGTGTTTTGATCTCTGGTGCACTGGGAAAAGCAAAGGTCAATCAGTGTTACTTATTGGAGGCTTTGGTTTCAAAGTGGCCACGTGGAGTTTAAACGAGTTCTTTTTGTGCTACAGTTTTGTCTTCTAGACACAGTTCTCATGTGATACATGGTCATGCTCCTAAATTATGAATTGCTCTCCTCTCTTTTTTCCCCACTTTTAACATCTAAAGCCTCAAGTTTAATACTAAATTATTTATTTCTTAGCCTTCGTTATCACTAGCAGTCTTGGATTTATCATTTGAAAAGATTTCTTTCACAAGATTTACCTGCCTACTCCCTTTCCCAAGGAAAGAATTGAAAATCTTGCCCATTTCTCTGTTTGGTCTGCACGCTATTATGCCTATTATCTGAGTTTTAAAAATAATTATTCTGTCACAGTAATCTGTGGTCACAGGGTTCCGGCAGGAGCTTCAAAATTTATATGAAATGTTTATTATTTTGACATCTCAGCTGTCATTAAAATGGGAGATGGCTGCTTTGAGTTTACAGAGGCCATTCGTGTGGAAAGAGTAATGCATATTTTACTAAATTTATTGTGCAAGATAGAAAGAAGGCTATTTTAAGTTGTCAACATTAATTGTGCATTTTTTGGATGCCCAATAAATGTGTGTTGACCAAAAAACAATTATGATGTAACATGGAGTGATGAGCACACGTCAAGCAAGGGCCTTTCCAGTGACATAGCTATTCCAATTCAGGGTGGGGCACATTGGAAAATGTGCAGGTAGAGGGCACTTAATTCAATTATAGGAGGTTTGAAAGGGCAGGAAAAGCAAAGGACTGAAACAGTTAAGAGATGAGAAAAAATGTTAATACAAAAAATATATGAAGTATAAAGCCTTAAATATAAAATATATAAAGAGTATTACCTAACCTTATAAATATTAATGTCTGATTTGAATAATGGTTTTGTTTATTCAGCAATCTTGTATTGAATATTCAGGGCCTTAGATAAGGTATACGGCAGTGCATAGGAAGAAATATGAGAAGTTGCTCAGGTCATGAGTGATCACGAAGAGGCTAGAATTAGGGAGATGATATTAATGCATCCAATACGACGTAGTAAATGGGTGAGCAATATGGAGAATTCATAGGAGCTTCAGAAGAAGAGACATTGCTTGAAATAAAAATATTTTCAGGAGAAAATAAATTGCTTGAGCTGGATCTTTAAGGACATTTGGGATTTCTTCATTGCGGAAGTAGAAATAATGAGAGGAAAGTGAAATGTGTCGACCGCCACAGAAGCTAGTAACCATGGAATAGCCTTTTTAAAAACTGGAAATAATTTAGACTTACTGTAATTTACTGTTTGCAGATGATAATGCCAAGTAAGCCTCGGGGAGAAACCCCATTCCGTGGTGTGGAGGAACCGAGAACCAGGGTTAGGACCTGGCTGTTGCAGAGAGCGTTACGATTCAACATTATAATTCAGATGTGAGCATGCTCCCTGCAGGCCCCATTGTCTGTCTGGTTGAGCCCTTGTGTCTAGGGGAATCTGGTGTCTCAGCGGTATTCTGGTGTCCCAGAATGCAAATAAGATTCTGAAACATGTTGATCACATCTTGATTAAAAAAGAGAGTGGGAGGGTCAAGATGGCGGAAGGCCAGGTGACCGCATTTCAGGGAGTTCCCTGAAGAGAGCTGAATTCCAACAAAAAAACCACTACAAGACCACCGTGAACACCCATGAAACCAGCCTGAAATGTGATATTTCCCACTTCTGGACCGCCACGAGAGACAAAGAACATCGGCAAAAAGGTAGAAACAAATTGGAGGGT